>JAEQML010069246.1:0-17629 GCA_016904865.1 Pissodes strobi | reverse complement strand
TGTCGTGAGATTGTGTAGTTTTGCCGAGACGTGCAGTGTCGAGACAACCTTAGGTAAACTTGAGACAATAATTACATTTCTGTCAGTACTGTATGCTATTTTATTTTCAACCATGTATTTCTAATAAAAATATTATAACATGGCCATAGCCTAAAGTAGGTTATGAAATAGCGTTTTTACTTTGATGTAATAATGTCAATGTCGCAAATTTTGACAGAAAATTTAATCCATGTGATGGGGGACGGGAAATTGAGGATGGGGATAGTAATACTATATTGTGTAACTAGTAGGAAAAGCAAAACATTCCTGGACGACTGTGGTAATTGCTGGACGAGGCGCAGCCGAGTCCCGCAACACAGGAGTCCAGGAATTTGCTTTTCCTACGAGTTGCACGTACTATTTTTTTATCCGATCGGAATTAATTAGAATACCTATTTATAAAAATAGAGCTAAATACTGCTCTAAATAAAAACGGTGTTTTAAATTTAAAAACATAATATCAAGTTTTGAATCGAGCGACCTTGGAGTTTATTACGTAACTACGGAAACCACAGCTAAATGTTACTTTTGATAAACGCCAGATCTGACAAATCAGGTGTTTGAATAGAACTAAAATGTTTTATTCCCATACAGTTATTGCATGTTGCCAAGCAACGAATACAGTATACTGGAATCATGACTTTGCGGTGAGAAAACGCATCGGAAAGGTGTAGTTTTTCGTCCAATCGGATAAAAATAATGATTATCCAAGTCTTTGAAAGTGACGGAACTGTCAACATTACATGATATATGGTTGAAAATAAAACATAATAAAAGCGCCAAATCCGTATTAAATAGAAAAGAGATATTGATGATAAAGGCCAACCGTCGCGTCGCGTCGGGGTTTAAATTTATTCTGATAGCTCCACCTTATGGAAAAAAATGTGGCAATGACGAAATCTATTTTCATGCATCTATACGAGTTACAGCAAAGTTTTTGAGATACCTGTAGCGTGCATTCTTATCCGGGACCTCCTGTAATTCAAATTTAGATATTAAGCGAGCCTCTTATGGCCCTTGCCATTTAACATGTTTCCTTTCATTTTTAGCATTTTCAGGCGTCTCTTTATATCTATAGATTTAACCTTAGATTTAATCGAAAAATACGAAGTATAGAAAATAGTTATTTGTTTTACTAGGCAGCAAAGTAGTAGATTGACTGCCGCGGCTGATAGTTCATAGCCGAGCGTAGCGATTGTTTATAATGATATACGAGTATGTATATTGTATATTTGCAAATTATTACAATTTCCACAATCTTTTTATTTTTCCTGTAGTGATAAATTAAAACAAAATTTGATAGAAATCGCAATTGTTGGAACGGTTGGTTGCTATGGAAATGTATATGTCCATAATAATTATAGTTTGACAACTTATCTCAAACGTTTTATTCCCATGGAGACTAATCATTTTGCTGCCTAGGCAGGAAAGTACTTACTTTGCTGCCAAGGCAGGAAAAGTAATACTTTGCTGATTGATATGTGTCTGCAAAATTAATATTTGCTGTAAATCGGAGAAAAAATTATTTTGGTCTTTTACATACATATTTTATTTATTAGCCAATGTACCCAGAAACAACTTTGACATATTTGAGGAACAGTTTTGCATAGAAAAACACCGTCTTAAAATGACAATTTTTTTTCTGGGAACACTATAAGGCTATAATTAGGTACATGTTCCTTTTTTTAATAAAAGTATATTTTTTTTATTTAGCACAGTATATAAACAATTCATTAATAGAAAGTTTCATATTTATTTAATGCTTGTTTTTAATTTAAAAATATATAATATAGGTACGAGTAACATGCGCTTTCATATAAATTTTCGCACAAATTCGATTTACAGTAAAGTACGTAATACATTTTGGATACAAACGCTGAAATATGTCCAGATTTATTAAATTGCAATTTTTTCACTCTACCATACCATTTATGTCGGTTGCCAAATTAAGTTTTCCACCTTGTTTTTTCATAAGCTATCTGCTAGTATTGTATTATTTAAATAGAAACAAAAATTTCTCGGAAAAGTCGGTAAGGTCAAATCAACAGATAAGAGATAGAAAAAACAAAAGTGAAAACCGTTTGGATCTATTCCAAGCCGTTTATAATTTATACCCAGTTAAAATTTTGAAAATGGTAATCCAAAAAACAATAATATCCAGTGTTTCTCAGGTTTTATTTCAGAAAATGGGGCATAGATATTTAAATTGCTTTGTTTAAACATAAAACATGCTCATTAATATGTTTTTACATTTTTAATCTAAGTAGATTAAAATAAGATTTTCACTAAGCTTATAAAGTATCTATTAACTTTTGAATTTTTAATTTACTCCAGATAAGTGGTATAAAAAAATAGTCAGAACTTCCCTTGCTAAAAATTAGTATTAGTGATACATAATATGTAGATAAAAACCATTTAAATAAAAATCTTTCACAATTTCTTCTTTTTACGCCTACCAATTTCTCTACTTACTTTAATTGCATTAATTATTATTGATAACATAATTGAAAAAATGCCAATTTTTTAACTTAAGACATACGGCAACGCATGCGCAAATTTAACCCATCTCTTCCCTTCTGTCAAATATTTATTTTACCCTGTAATGTTATATTGCCATTGCATCTTTGTCTAAAATGATACAGAATCTACTGATACAGAATACGAATTAAACAAAGACAATTTACGTATACATCACTGCAAACACTTTGGAACACAATTAATTTTATTAATTTGGTTGTATCTAAAAGAATACCAAATGCTCTGGGACTTGATCCCGAATCCAGGTTCATTGACGCATTTGCATTTAAATGGGATATCTATTTTTACACCTTGCCACAGTCCCCTCTTGTTTCTTGGACTCTAAACAAAATTATTAATGATAAAACGATTATCGTTCTTCTGGTACCCAATTCTCCTAAGAAATACAATTATCCTACTGCACATACCCAAAATCCATTTTCATGGAAACTATTTGTTAACCAGGTGGACCTACCTTCCTTAACCGATAAAAGTATCTACAAGGTAATATAAGTAATACTGGCAACGTGGCGCATGAATTGCACGAATCGTCCCAGGGTTACCGCCGCGAAATAAAATATTCTGAGCGCATTGATGTCTCCAAGCCGTTTCAGGTGCGCCCATAAGGATAGGTCTTCTATCCGTAGTAGAATATTCTTTGCCAATGGTAATGTTCTTCTCTATGCTAAAATGCGATATTTATAATATGTAAATTATAACGTAGTCAAGTGCAGTGTATCCAAGAGTTCAAAATGTTTGCCACGTGCACATCAAACTCCCCCCTCCCCCCTCCCCATCTGGGGTAATAAGTATATGTATTGTCAGGCGACAATAAATAGTGTCATTTCTGTAGTGCTCGATTGTTTTTTTTTGCCACTCCTCGCCGTCATGGCCAACTAATAACAAAACTTAAAAGCCGTATAGCATTTTTACAATAGAAAAATGTTAAATTGCCAATATTTCAAAAGCTGCAAGTTTTTCGAATAGAAAACCTTATACAAAGTGGCCCTTATTTTTAATGCTAAATAAGACAAAATTATAAAAATAGGGGTTTGCATTTCAAAAAAAATTACTTTTAACGATTTTTTCATTAAAATTTTTAATGTTAGTTTTTCATCACACTCCAATTAAATAATAAAAAAGGCTTTCAATAGGAGAAATTGATACTTTGGGTTAGTCAAAAACGGTTAGACTTAGGTAGGAGTATATTATATATAAAATATATCTAGAATTTTCTAAGGAATTCAAAAATGCCTTAATATAAAGGGTATTCTATTTAAAATAAGGAAGTTGATACTTGTCCACGAAAATACGAACAGCCTGTATATATAAAAATATAATAGTTTAAAAATCTAAGTAAATCCAAACAACTTTTGTATTAAACTTTTTTTGGTACACCCCGCAGATTCTGATATAATACCGTAATAAACGGGCCACCCTGTACATTTAAACTATCAGTAGTAAAGAATAAAAGTATATTTGTTAGTTTCAAGGAGGTTGTCCATTATTAAGATCAACAAAGTACAATTCAAAATTGCGTATTTTGTTAATCTGGCTGTTTTTTATTTTTTTAATTTATATATAAATAATGTAGAACATACTCCTTTAACGCTTACTATGAATGCGAGGGAGACAGAAAATTGTCATTATAAGTGTGACAGAGATAAACACATTAATTTGTCCTGCGCTCAAAAGACTGGTGGTTAGGAAACAATTAGCTTACCAGGACATTTGAAAAAGTATTGACTGAAACGCAAAATTAAAAAGTGTTATTTCCAATGATCTTGTGGCAATTTACTAAGAAAGAACAACAAAATTCTGCCATTCCCCAACTTTCGAGTTTGATTATTCATCCGGAGTGGGAGAATCCATCGCAGCAAGGCAACCATCTTTATGTATTTTTAAAATATAGTTGTAAATAGCACTGAGATTCTGAGTGTCACTCTTTTTGTTCATTGAGTTTTCTTCCATATTTATATGGACCATTTCTAGAAAAATTCTTCTATAGTAAGAATTTACTTTTTCAAAAATCTCAGTATTTTCCCAATCAATGTGATGATCTAGTTCTTGAACATGCTCAGCTAATGCGCAGAATTACCCCTCTTCGGATGTCACTCCTATGCGATGTGAGACGGCCTTTTAAGCTTCTCGATGTTTGACCTATGTAGCATTTTTCACAATTCTTATATGGAACCTTATAAACAATGTTATAATTCTCATTAAGTGGTAAGGGAGACTTTGTTCTTGTGTAAATTGAGGATAAAGTTTTCACTTGTCTCTTTGCAATTTTAATATATAAATTTTTAAATAGATTGGTGAGTTTACATGTTAAAAATATTTTTGAGTATTGTTAGTGATGTTATTTATTGTATCATCAATATGGTTGCAAAAAATATCTTTTTAAACTATGTTTGGTTTGCTAAAAGATCATTAGAGATTTGTGACACTGCTTTTAGATGTAGGCCAAATGCCTGCATAAATATTTTTATAACTATACATATATTTCATTTGGGATCTATTTCTTTATAAGTTTAATGTATTTTCATGGCTTGTGTTCTATAGTATATATAGTTTTATACCTAATTATAAACACTATGTTAGGCTCGACGTTAGGTAAATGAAATGCATAACATGCCTACATACATTATAACTACTAAAGTATATTTTTATAATTTTTTTTATTATTATTTTAAGTAATAATAAGTAAGAGAAAGTAGTTAAGTCATCACAACCTGTGGGAATCGGCCATTCAGCATGAAACCGAACCCGTGTGACTGCCTACTCAGCAGATGCACCGATGGGAACTAGATTTAAGCAATGTAATGTAATTTACCTCCTAAGATAAATTTTATGTATGATCATTCTCTATTTAGCTATTGTCAAGTAAAGTCAAACTGTAGTTAGCTCCTAATAAACAATTTTTAAAAAGAGATTTTTGAAAGTTAAATACTTAAGTAGGTGTCGAATAGTTCAGAATATGTATTTATGTGTAATAACATTTTTTCCAGTAGTATAAAAAATTTATTATACATAAATACATATCCTGAATTTTGGCTCAGGTGTAGGGGAGTTGGGAGCCTGCATTTAACACTACACCTAGTATTAAACCAATACTACCTAGTATTAAACTTTTGGGATTTGTCAAGAAGTCAGTATGTTAATTATTGATAGTTGTCAGAAATATTAGTGTATGTATCCCCTTATATGATTAAAATTGCACGGCCTACATCGACGACGTCACACGACTAGCACTAAGGCCTTGTTATTGAGTCGGTTTTGGTTATACTCGTATCGTATCTACAATTATGAAATTACGTACACATTATAATGACAGGCATTTTCACAATAGACAATTTATGTGGAGTTAAAAATCATTTTCATATCTTTATTCCGTCTTCAGACATCTTCCGAAAATTAATATATAAATATATGATACCATATAAATATACGAAAACTTATGAAATTACTAATGGAACAGATTTTTAACTACATACCTAACAATTGGGGCTGGCACCTACTAACTGACATATAATTAGGCTATGAAACAACAAAATCTGGAAAAGCCGAAAAGTGTTGTAATTATGATTAGATATAGATAGAATGTAAATAATAATAAAATAAGAAATCAATATTTACGCCAACCATATGATTCATTAAAAATATTCACACGACGGCTTATTCTAATTAATATTTAATAATACCTAGTAGTAGGGTAATATTGGACCAGAAATTACATTTGAAGATAATAATAATAATGATTGTGGCACTCACCCGAAGGAGCATATACAAAACCAGGAAACAAAACTTATAATTCTCAATCGATAAAAGCTTGCGCAACAGGACCGAGCAACTCTCCTTTCGCACACGACAGGATGGCGCGTAATGTTGAGCTTTTTTGATAACAGGCTATGGAAGTCACAGCTGTTCTTGCAAATCTTTTGATTAATGGTCTTCTTTTAAAGTTCAATACTAAACCATAAATGTGGTTTTATACAATAAAAATTGAGAATACCTACTTATTTAGCTTAAATTCTGACATCTTTGAAGAACAAATCCATTGTCAACTTTTCTTGAATATGAAGAGGCTTATTAAATATAGCCTAATAAGATCGATATTGTCATAGCAAAAGTATATTTTTTATTACTAATATAGATATGCACTCCAATAATAATAAATGCACGATTAAAAAAATATTCTATCTTTGAAGACAGTCGAAGACATTCCCTCTAAAATATCAGTAAATAATAGCGTCATCCAGAAGAGTGGTTCATTATCCGACAAAAATAGGTCTTAAAACAAACTTTGTTATCTAATGCATCCCTCTAACTCTTAAGAAATAAGAGCATTTTAACTTGTATACACTGAGAAAAGTCCCGTTAATAAAGTCTTGTATAATCTTTACTTGAGTAACTACTATAAAAATTGTAAAACTAGACTTATTAACGTCAATAGTCAGTATTAAAGTCGTTTTATAAGGAGCTATGCAGGCTATTTTTATCTCGTATACAAGTATTCTTTCACCTCTATTCAAGAATTGCGTAATCATTAAAAAATGCCTTAATAGACCAGAATTAAAAAGTGCACCTAATGCACGTTTATAGACAGTATAGACACTTGCTTGCCGGTTATTAACCGGACTTTTTTAAAATTGGTTGAATATCCCTTATTTCACACGTATTAGCCGTTATTCGTACATCACATAAAACGAGGGATTCGGCTTTTCTCGACGTATAGTTCGGACACTTTCGGATAACATTCGACAGCTATTATAGATTTTTATTTTTATTTTAAATAGCAACTAGCCATCAGCAAATCTAGCAATCGATAAGGTTGACGCTTAACCGGATAACGCCGCATCTATAAAATTTTCAATCCATCCAATGTATATTGAATTCTATTCTCAGTCTTCGGTTGCATTAGTGATAGTGGTTTCAAGTGCCATTTTTTACTTGGAATAAGGTACAGAAGTAATATTTTAGATAACTACTTTCTTTTCCTTTTATTAACGATGCCATTTTCTTAACAGCGTTTTGCTGTGTTAGTGTATGTTTCTATTTTTGTAATAAATGATTTTATTATATTCATCCTTGTTTTTAATGCTTTTTTTACTTTTTAACCTTAAATTATATTATATATAAATCTTTTAAGTCACTTTAGAGGATTCACTACAAGTGATCAAGCAACTTGTAACTGGATTGTTTTCTTCACAGATATTTCTGCACCTTGATGCTGTACCCCAGATTAACCTACACCAGATACGAATGTACGCGCAATAGCGTACAGCTCCCCCTACTTCCTTCCCAGATCAAGCGGAAGGAATAGTACAGGCGATTCTGTTCGATCGCCTTTCAGTAGAGTTCGCGATGCTGAATTTTTAGTCTGGGCGCTTCGATTACGAATGATCATCGAACGTGTGAATTTCTAAAATTTAACCGCTTATTTATTATGACGGGATATAAGTGTATTTGCAGATGTTGTACATCTGAAAATAGAGATCCATTTTTTTTTCTTTGCCTACAGATTCCACAAGGTATGTAAAACAATAAATTATTATTTATCGACGTCAAAGAATTGATAATGATAAAATAAATAGGTAATTATTATTAGATATTAGGGCCCCTCAATTTTTAAGTATTTTCTGAATTTATTGTATGCCTTTCATTAAAATGGCTGATTGATGAATAAAACATGAATTAAATGTCTTATGGACTTCTGAGCAATAAATAGTCGATCAGTTTTTATAGAATAAGTAAGTAGCAATAATAGGATCATACACTTTAAAGGTGAAAATAATTTAGAATAGCTTCAGAAACTGGGCCCGATCATTTAAAAAAATTAGCGCATCGTTGTCAACTACTACTTGTCGGCATGCCAGATCAATGGGTAGGAATATGCAATATTATCGATATTACAAAAACCTAATGGGACAACCTACTTAACTGCCAACTACTAAGTTGGCAAGAATATTACTATCAAATGCAAATTTCGTACTGCATGGATGACTCCGATAAAAGGAATCCAAGTTCTATGGCCCCGTCTTGAGAAAGCCGGATTCACATACTTAAAATGTAGAAGAGTAAAACAGGATTGCCTAGAAAATTATTTCGGGAACATTAGGCAACAGGGAGATAATTCAGTATACCCTACTCCAATCCAGTTTCAGAGATCTCATCGAAATATTATATTGTGCAACAAGTATGAAAAGCGATTTTCACACGCGTTGCATACTATACTTTTTCTGCGACTGCAAATAATATTGATATTACATAATATTTATTATAATTTATCAAGCATCTTGTCTTTAAATTAAAATTTATATTTCACAAAGACCACATACACACTTCTACAGCAATTTGTCTAACTAGTTGATGAGTAGGTGGTATTGAGATGTCAGGGTTGGGACAACGCCCTACCCGAGGCGTCCTTTTAGGGTTTCGTCCCTCATTCTAGGGTTTTGCCCTTAATTTTTGAAATTATTCTTTTCATATCTTTGGAAAAAGGGACCATTAAGTATCCTTGTATGGCTTTACCTTCGCTCGGGGGACCAATTTTTTACATATTCGGAAAAGGTAGAATCCGGAGGTGAAACCCTAAATTGAAGCTCCTTGAGGCCCAAAGCCCTTAAATGGGGCCCCTGATACGGGGTCCATTTTTCACATATTTTAAAATAGGGCCTTCGGGGGCTAAGATTTTGAATGGCGCCCCCGGGGGGGAGCCTCATATTTGACACATTTGGAAAAGGGGTTCTCCCTGAGGCGAAGCCCTAAAATGGGGCCCTAGGGGGCGAAACCCTAGAATCGGGTCTATGGTACGGGTCCCAATTTTTTACAGATTTATTAATTGCGCCCCGCCCCCCCTGGTGCAAAGCCCCAAAATTAGGCCCCAAGCCTTAAAAGAAGCCCCCTTGATATGAGAGTCCTATTTTCTACAGTCTTGCAAAAAGAGGCCCTTGGGGGGGGGGGGGCGAAACCCTAATATTGGGCCCCCTTTTTTAGAAATTTGGGAATGGGACCTCTGAGAGCGAAGCTCTAAAACGGAGACGAGGCCCTTTAAGCAAAATGCCTGAATAAGCGTGTGAAAGTATACTTTGCACACACCCATTGGGAATCTACGGATATATTTGGCATATAACATGGTTTAGCGAAGTTTTATCAGAGCTCTTGCTCAGGGTCATCTTTGTTTCGTCATAGTTTCATCTCTGAAGCGAAGCAGTTCCGTCGCTCGTTTGCCGTTAATTTCTACTCTCTAGACGTGGAAAATGAATCCAATTAATACCCTTAACGAGGCTACAAAGCTCTCGCCTGCCCATTGCAGCATTGTCGTTCCCGCCATTTTTTAGTATCTTGATCTTGGATCTTATTGACGTTTACGATTTATGAATGTCGCAACGCGGGTGTAATATTTTTGAATAATAGTAATAATTATTATTCACATATTTGTTGTAGTGTAGTTAGTTAAGTGATTACTGATTTATCGGCGGGAATAAACAAGTGACAAATTTATTATTGTTCTGCACATTAGCACAGTAGGTATACTGTGTAAAATTATTGGTAGTGAGAGCATCAGATTGGATACGACAAGGAAAGCAGCACTTACAAAGGAATATTACCAATGGAATTGAAGATTAAAGATACATTCAATAATGGTATTATATTATATTTTTTCAATAAAAGCTTTATAAACTAGGTACCTATTCTTGATTCTTATTTCAATATCCTTTTAGTCCAAATTTTAAGAATGTTTTATGCTTATAATAGTGAGTTTTTAAAAATACTTCTTGTAACAACTAGGTATAGAAGATTTAAAAAATCCAAGGCAAAAAAATATAGGTAAGTTAATAGTTTTCAGGTCAAATTGCGATAGTGCTTTAATAGTCAATGTGTCATTTTGACAGATTTTTAGAAAATCTTAATGTTCATTGGAATCGTCTATAATATCTCATAAAAGATAGGCATAAGATAGTTTTCACATACATAAAAATCAGATTGGATTACTATTTAGAATAGAAAATAAGGGCATTATGTAAAAATGTATTGGAATGCCACATAATATATACAGGAACAGGGGGGTTTCAAGTTCGAACTTAACCATTGGGATATTAGAAACTGTAAGAGATAGGAAGATGATTAAATTGGAGCAAAATTTCGCATTTTCATTCCTGACCATATGCTGTTTAGAAAATTTGAAAATATCGAGTAGTTCCGGAGATATCCGGGAAAAGAAAATTTTACAAAATCGATTTATTTTTTTCCTGGACTTATTTAAAAACGGATTTTAAAATAATTATACATTTTGATTGCCACTTTTCCCAGTCTATCCAATGGTGGTATTTCCAGTAAAAATCTAACGAAGAACCACGTAGCTTCCACGTTTATAAAGTACTCTTGATCTTACTGGGGCACTCTGTACAGGGTATCCCAAATTCCAGGGTGACCATTAGGATCCCGGAAACCGTTTTTTTTAAATAAATTTTAGGTACTTCCACTATTAGTGCTATATTTGAAACGGTCAAGGCTAGAAAGTTGAGTAAATTAGAAAAAAGTTGCCATTATTGATGCCTTTTTCAAGATTGATTTGCAGTGTTGTTAAATTCATGTTAGTTTCTGAGATAGCAACAGTGGTATTACCTAAAAATGACACCCTGTAAAGCAATTTTTTTAAAATTTCCTCTTATGACAACATTTTTACAACTTTGCTCAGTTTCACTTGATTTTTCAGCCGGCCGGTAGTCAGTAGGTCTTTCTGTACATGTCCATACAATCTCTTGAATACATTGATCTGGTAAACGCCCGACTAGAGGAAGCCAGCGCATCGCTCATCTCCAGTTATCACGTGATATAAGAGAATGTGGCTGAATTACATCAAAAGATTTATTACTATACCACTTTGTTTATAATATGGTTATACTATTTATAAAGATAAGAAATAGTAGTGGTACGAGGTTTGAGTCCAGAAATACAACGGAACCCATTGTGAGATTGACTTGCATTAGATAGATACATATTGTAACAGTTCGATTTTGCCAATTTTAAAATTTTATTTATATGCCGCATTTAGGAAAGAAAGATGCTGTATTTTGCACTCATCGGTTCCTTAATTCTGAATTTAATGATTCGATTTGCTAATATTTCGCTTGAAATTGCCGCTTTTCTTAATGTAAAATTAACTATATTTTAAGTATAGGTTAACGATATATTTGTATTAGCTTTTATGACACGTTGTGACTATTTATTTTAGTTGATAAGCGATGCACAATATTATTAGAATAGCTTGGCTTGATTTATATTGCATTATCGTGGAACCGTCAGCCAACCGTTTTATATTTTAAAGGAATTCTGTTAATAAAACCTGCAAATACGCTGCATGAAATTTGTCGATTCATATTTTAGTGTAGGTGCAGCTTTTGTGACCTTCGATTGTTCATTTGTAGTAGTAGGAATGTACCACTTATTATATTTGTAGCTGTCGATTTAAATTCTTAAAAGTTTATCATTTTGTTAGGGAATATTCTCTGGTATTTCTTGAATCACTTGATTTCAATGAATTAATTGTGGCCTCCGCCGTCATGTTACCCTCATAATAAACGAGAACTCGGTCGTTTATTATCTTAAAATTATTCCTTGTATGAAACCACTCGGCATGTTTCCGCCCATCACTACTAACTAACTTGACGTGGCGTGGATCTCGTAGAACGAGAAAGGCAAATTGACAATCGAGAGTTCTTCTAAGATTCCCTTTCAAGCCGAGAAGAACATTTGATAGTTTTGACCCTTCTTTGGAGATATATTGTGTTGATTTTCTGTTTGTGTTTTGACACGACCGATTAATCGGGATCTGAATACTGCTGTACTAGGTGAGTTATTTTATCTGGACGACGCCACAACGCTAATGGTTTTTTCCTCATTTCTAGAAGCTTTCAAGTTCGTCATATAAGACCGAGACCGTCGAATTTTCCTGAGCCCTTACCCATACTGAGGCAATTATTGCTACATTTTTTGCCTAAATTAATGATTTAATTGCTTATCTGTGTTACCTTTTTTGTGCATATACCGCCATTTGCTTATCTTATCTACTCCATTTTATCAAATCCGAATTTTTATTTTCATGCAACTTTAATTTCGATCATATGGGGAAGTTTAAATTTTTTTTTAGGGGTGTTCCATCCTTATCTTTGTCATATTCAAGTTGTCTGTACCTTAGAACCTCTTTTATTTGCTGATGGGCATTGCAAGTCCATGGATTTTTTTTCTGGGGGAATTTGTTTTATAAAGAAGATGTATTTATGCAAGGGGGTTATGGTTTTTAATAAAGTAAGGGGGCTTCGTCTAGTGCGCACTGAGTTATTTCAGGGCTTTTACTGGAAGACCAAAGCCTTTGCTGTAGGGCCACAACACTTACGAGCAGACTCGACGCAGGTTCTACTAGAGGGCACCATTTCAACTACCAGGCTACACTAGAGCCAATCCTACTACCGAGGTTCCGAGAACTCGGCTAGTTTTCCCTCGGGGCCAGTGTCCTAGCAGTACCAACAGGTGCCCGGCACCTTTACCAGAGTTCGACGGATCTAAGTGGTATCGTACAGAAGCTTAAGTTTATTTACTCATTTATTTTCATTAATCGCTCTGATTTTTCTTTCTCTTTAATATAAATTAAGACCAGCTTTAATAAATTGTATTCCTTTTATTCATTTATCAAGTAACATAACCGTTCTGAATTTTATCTCGTTATAATATTAATCGGGCATTGACAGCCAAGCTTTCAATAGTACTGTTCTAATTTTATTCTTGTTATTAATTTATCGAGTCATTTGATTTAATTACCGTGGCCGTTCGTTGCTACATATTATTATTGCTACACCTAAAATCAGTGCAGCTATTGGCACACGCATACCTAGTTGTAAGTAGCTTAGTTGATGTGAAAGTGATCACTTCGGTTAGTAGTATTTAAGGCATTCAGTTGTAAGGCATACAGAACCGAGTATCAACAACTGAATTGGTATCCGTACAATCTCCATATTGTACTCTGTTTATTTTATCAATTACTTTAATAGTCACTTAACATTCTTTTGTCTTTAACTAACCACATTTCAATTTAACATTTTTCTCCAGATAGATTGTTGCTATTTTCAAAAAAAAAAGAAAGACCGACGATATTTTCGTTTTCTTGAGGGTTTGAAATTAAGTATCGGTTGATATTATGAGCTGACCTAGCCACCCTGCACAACACCAGCAGAGCTTTTTCCGTTTAGTTGGCTAGAACGGGTGGCGCTCAAACGACCCCACGACAGGGGCCGGGCTTTGCAATACAACTCTCCGGGGCTAGGTTCCTTTTTAATTAATTGGGAAAAAATCTTTACTTTCATTTTGGATTCAATCCGAAAAACGTGTTGCTATATGATATAATGAACCTAATTAGATTTTAATGAAATCGAAAACCATCTCACACGGTGTGCGCGAGAATCACAGGCGATACTTTATCACGGCCTTAGCGTAGTCCAAGAGGTCTCTCACTTTAAAAAAATATGTATATGTAATGCCAAAATGTTATTTAAGCGCGACTGCCAGGGAATGCCCAGTCACTTTAGGGACTGCCGTAAATTAGGAACTGCTTGTGACTGCATAAGACTGCTTGCGACTGCCAAAGACTTTTCAAGTCTACTAGGAATCACCAACAAAAAAAAATATCATACATATTTATTTATTTATGACCTGGTCAAGACCCTGACTTTTTTCTTATTTATATTTTAGCGAAATCCTTAGGTATTATTAAGAAACTAAATGAGTAGGAACAAATTCAAATCAGGAATAATTTAAGCAACCAAGTTAGTATATTTAAATGCCTCATTTATGGAAAATAATGGACATTTTTGAAAAACAAACTAAAATGTAAGCAGGTATAATATTTCGTATAATTATTAGGTAAGTATTTAGAATGGCGGACTTACTTGTCACCATTTGCTAAACACTGTATTATCCTAGGTTATGTCATCCTCATACCGACTTCGCTTCGAATATAACACCCTGCATAAAATATAAACATTCTTAAAATATCTTATTAAAAAATTATAATATAAATATTCTTGCAAAGTCTTATTAAAAAATACAATAATTACAACATGTAGATTGTACAACTATTATTTGCCTTTACGTCACTGTTAGTGACGGTATCAAAATTTTGGCCATTAACCAACATCTCTTTCTCGAATAAAATAATAAAAAATTTTGAAAATAGGAGCTCGCTCATCAAACCGATGATCCATTTTAAAAATGATTTATAGCGCGGTTTAAAAAACCCGTCGTTTGACACTAGTCGATACTTGTCAAATGACATTTTACCCGAGATTGTACCATTGATTTAGAAAATACGTCCATGGTGTAAAGAGAGATGCCAAGATATGACGTAACGGCAAATAATGGTTGTACAAATTTTATGATCCAGTGAATTTATATTTTAAAAAGTTATTAGACACTCTTTTTAAGGTTTTGTATTTTCCTTCAAGTTCCATTTGTTCCTGGCGTTTCAGTTTAAAGGGATAGTTTCCAACAATATTAATTGGTCCATACAAAATAAATTCGTATTTTACAACCTGAATATCATATTTTACTGGCCATATGAAGTCGTCAAGTTCATTCTTAAGAAATTTCATTTTATATTTATTGCTTGGTAAAATTTCGACAATATGGCCAATATACTAGGTAACATCGTAAAAAACACGAGCATAGTACTCTTCTTGCTTTATGGTATTACAAGTAGTAGTGTTTTGATTTTCTGTTAACTCAACATCTGAAAATCAAATTCACTTAACAGTCAACCGTGGTAAAGCATTCTTCAGAACTTTCATCACTGCTTCTGTCTCTACTTTTCTTTCTTAGAATTTTAATTTTTGGTTCCTTTTTTTTTTGTTTGGCAGTTTTTTTCAGAAGTTCTACATTTGCTTGGGGTAGGTACTTAGTGACTTACATCTGATAAGTTTATCACTAGAGAGCCTACCATGATGCTTTTCAAGAAAATACCAACATAAAGTACTTTTTCTTACTACCATTGTCTTTTTAGTTACATACATTTTTAGCAGAGAAGCATCGATAATATCGCTTTCCGAGTCGACTTCCATGTTTTTTTTTCCACTAAAATCACGAACATTTAAACTATCAATATCTTTGAAAATATCGGCATCTTTTTGGACAGGGTGGCTGGAATTCGAGTCTGTGTATGAAGAACTCGAGAATCGTAAGAGATGCAGTATCGGTCAAATTAGGGTAAAATTGCGCATTTAGGTGTCTATATGAGATATCCGGAAAAAAAAACAAAATATTGAAAAATCGTGTTATTTTTTTCCTGAGCTTATTTAAAAACGGATTTCAAATTGAATTGCACTTTTGCATTGCCACTTTTTCAGCTCTATCCAATGGTGGTATCCAGTTTGGAATCCATGGTTTCATCTTGAAGGGGTCATCATTAGATTTCTTTTTTTTTAAATACGAACTTGATTTTTTATCGTTTTTCAGATGACATTGTTGTTATAAATATGAATATGTGTTTTTAATTTTCTTTTATGTTTGTTTTAATTTTATATTTATTTATTTTTTTATTATTTTATCTTGCTTTGGGGTAAAAAATACATGAACTTGTTTATTTAATTTTACTATATTTTATTTTTATAAAAATAGAAGTCTTAATTTTCCACTTAACACAAAAAACAAAATAAAATATTT
Organism: Pissodes strobi; assembly: GCA_016904865.1. NCBI lineage: Eukaryota > Metazoa > Arthropoda > Insecta > Coleoptera > Curculionidae > Pissodes > Pissodes strobi. The sequence goes on along the minus strand of JAEQML010069246.1, from coordinate 1,360 downwards.
TTATAGAATGTAAAAATTTAAAAAGTAACAAACTATTTAAAATTACGTCAAAGCAAAATAAGTAATTTGAAAAAATAAAATTAAACTAAAATAAAAAAAAATTAAAAACGCATACTTATTCATATTAAAAACGGCAATATCAGCTGAAAAACGATAAAAAAATAAATTTCGTATTTAAAAAAGGAAGTTGATGATGACCCCTTGAAGACGAAACGTCGGATTCCAAGCTGAATATCACCATTGAATAGAGCAAAAAAAGTGGCATTGCAAAAACGTAATCCAATTTGAAATCAATTTTTAAATAAGCTCAGGAAAAAAATAAGACGATTTTTCGATATTTCGGTTTTTCCGGATATCTCCGGAAATACCTACTTGGAATTTTAAAACTTTCTAAACGGCATAGTGTTGTGCACCTAAATGCGCAATTTTCCCTTAATTTGACCGACACTGTTCCCCATACATAGAGTCGAATTCGAGCCGGACATCATCATGATCTTCACTATTTGATTCTATTGCAATATTTTCTTCAAATGGTTCAATGACTGGTTCTTCGGAAAATTGAGTAGCAGGCTCGGTAGGTGGAAAAGATACAGTGGTTGATGCATGTAGTTCACCTTCATGTCCTAGATTAACTCCAACTCACTTATGTCACACAATGCGTCACCTTTAGCTTTTTCTAAAACTATTTTTATGCTTTCGATTGAAGTATGGTATGAATAAAAATGAAGTACCTGCTAATACTAGAAGTATTAGCATTTTCTACGAAGTATGTACTCCAAATCTGAGAAGAAACTACATTTTAAAGTAGATACTTCTATTTTTTCCGGAACTTGCTACATCGAGTAGTATTTACCAAAAGTGTTTACTACCATTTGAAGTACCTACTAGATGCTATGATTTTCAAGAGAAATGTAGTATGTACTTACGTTTTGCGAAGTTGCTATAAGTGCATCTTCACTAAGAATACTACCTTTTGTTTGTTTGAAAATGGATGGAGTACGCAACAGAAAAATATATAACGTAAGAGGCAACTACGATAATGATATTTTATGCCATAAAATATTTCGGTAATATACCAATAATTTATTATTGCTTTTAATTATTGCTTAAAACTCTGTATTCTTTTAGGTTTAGTAGGGAAAACGTAGCTTACCTAGCTAACATATTTCTGACCGAAGTAAATGAGACTCGAGGAGGTGCTCTTACACACATTCAACAAATGGAAGTTTTTTTAAGAAGCCTAGGTATGTTTCACTAAAAATTAAATGAAATAAGGTAAATAATGTAATTTTGTTATTTTTGTTTAAGGAGATCCTGGATTTCAGCTAGGCGTTGGCCTTGATGTTGGAATTAATCAATC
>JAEQML010069245.1:0-17629 GCA_016904865.1 Pissodes strobi | reverse complement strand
AGTTCAAGTTCAAACTTGCGACAGGGTGATATTTAATTAATGATTTTTATTAGTTCACAATATTTTTCTCAAATTTCATTATTTCTCGAACTTTCATATCATATTAAACATACTCCTACAGAGCTGCATTAAAGGCATACTGTGTGTCGATATTTCGAATTATGTTTTAAACATTAGTGTTTGGTTATACTGGATTAAAATTCAACTTCGCAGTCTAGACCTGCACTAACTGAGCAAGTCATGTTGGCGGTAGTGCTGATGCTGGTGAGAACCACTCACCAGAAGATTTTGATTTAGTGCATAATCTCGGAAATACCGAATACGAAGTACAGAAAATAATAAATGTCCTAATTAATAACGGATGTAGATGTAAAGAATATCTGGACCAAAACATCCTCGGAGGTATATCCGCGGGCTCAGACTAGTACTTAACGTCCGACCCTGCTTCATAAATCATCCGATAAGCGGCCTGGAAAGCTGCTTATTTAGGAAGCCCGCTGTAAACTTTGCCCAATTAATTAAATTACAAGAAGCGTTTACTAGTTAGACTGTTGCTTTGTTAGTCTCATTAAAATTTAAGTTGATTTCTTTCTGTCGCGCCTAATAGTAAGGCTAACAAAAGCATTGCAGATAATGGGACTCGGTGAAACCGTCAGACCACGTCGCGCTAACGTCACGTATAACGTGAGTTGATTATAAAATGGAAACTTTCAAACGCCCTTCTCATAAAAATTTTTATTTGCAATTATGTTAATTTATATCCACCTCGAACTAAAAAAATTAAATTAAAGGTGTTGTAGGAGAGAAAAATCCTTGGGAAAGTCCGACAATGCTGCCGAATGTTACCTTGGGCTCCTGCTTATATCAATTAAGCTTTCTTTTCAGTCAAACTCGTTTTTAAAAACAAACTAAATTTAATTTCAAAAGTACAAAATTTGACAAGAGAAAGTTCAGCACATATTGCTGCGACTAAAGGTCGATGACAAATGCTGCACCTTGTTTATCAATCGATACAAAAAATAAGGAACAACAAAGAAACATAATGCAGCATAAAAGATGATTCTCAAGATTTCCTTAATATAACTTCTCCCTCATTAAGTAAGGACAAATGGGGTTGCTTAAAGTTTTCCAGCTTTCAGCAATTCCATTTGAACCGTGATATTAAATAAATTTACAACCAAATCGTAGTATTGCTCAAAATATATACATTTTTATATTAGACTGAATTGCTTGCATCAGTGATTAACAGAAAAGGTTTGTTGAAGTCGGGATATTGCAGCATTGGGTCATTCATGAGTAACTGTTTACACTTTTGAAAGGCATTTAAAAACTCTTTGTCATTGATTATTTTTTTACCTTTTTTCAAACAATTTGTTATGGGTTTTATTATTTTGGCAAAGTTTTTGATAAATTTCCTGTAATATCCTATCAATTCTAAGAATGATTTGATTTCTTTTGGTGTAGTGGGTAATGGGAAATTTTTTATTAGTTCGACTTTCCGGGGATTTGGCTTTATGCCCTCGGGAGTAAAGACGTGTCCAAGAAATTCGACTGTCTTTTTCATAAATTCAGATTTATCTAGTTGTATCTTTAAATTATATTGATTTAATCTTTGAAATACTGGACGATGATTATTTGACCTCCTTCTACGTTAAAAGCTGTTTTCGTAATTGAGTCTTGATGCATTTTGACTTGATAAGAGCCTGAGGCAAGATCTAGTGTTGTAAAATAGTTATATCGTCCAAGCCTGCAAGAATGTCCGAGATGCTAGAAATCCGATATCGATCATCTATCGTTTTCTCACTTATCTTGCGGTAATCGACCACCGTTCTTCATTTTTGTCTTCCAAAGGCATTTGCCTCCTTGGGAACTATCCAGACAGGTAATGACCACGGTGAACAAGATGGGCGAATGATTCCGTCCTCCAACAGTTTATTAATTTGATAATCAACTTCCCCTTATGGACGCACGGGTATCTATAAGTCTTCGTGAGTGAAGGGCTGAGGTAGGCCCACTTTTTCACAATCGGCACAGAGGAATGTATTTACTATTTACTTGCCGATATTGTGACTTTCTTGAGGTTATAGTGCAATAAATTAAATCACAGCAGCATATGTCGCATACGTCAGCGGTATATTTATCATTAACTATTAGATTGTACAAATAACTTCTCTCAGAGGACTGTGCAAAATATTAACTTAAATACATGATTATAAATCGCCCGACAATTCTAAAAAAGCGACCGAAAGATGTCAAAAAAATAATAATTATTCGTTTCGCCGTTACCCAGGAAACAATTGCAGCGTCCTGGATACTCAGAACTGTAGCCTACTAAATTAATTTAAAAGAGACTTTATGGCGGCATTTCTTTTCAGGGAAAGTATTATGATTATGTTTATACAGTTTGCTTTTCACCGAACATAACCGCCGCCCTTGAAATGACTGAGTCGGTAGAAGGAATTTCAATAATTAATAGTCACTAAACGCACGGAAGGAAGCAAAGGTCACTTAATCACGGGTTTAGGAATCTACTTCGGAGCCTATCGGAAGCGGACACACTTTCGCGATACTTCGCTTGATTAAGCCTCCTTTAGTTTTTACACTCACTACCCGCACTACGTTGTCCAGCCCAGGATGTACGGCAGTGATTCTTCCCATTCTCCAGGATTGAGAAGGTAAACCATCTTCTTTCAGCAGCACTAGGATACCAAGAAGTTCACCGGAATTAACCTGCGACTTCCATTTAAATCGTTGGTGCAATGTATGCAAATAATCCGAAGACCAGCGAGCCCAAAAGTGTTGCGTCATCTTCTGGATATGAGCGTAACGACCAAGACGATTGACAGGAATCTGGGTTACATCGGTTTCTGGAACGGCATTCAGGGGACGGCCAATAAGGAAATGCCCCGGCGTTAGAGCATCAAAATCATTGGGGTCATCTGATAATTGCACCAATCGCCAAGAATTTAAAACCGCTTCGATTTGTGTAACAAGGGTATAAAACTCCTCATAAGTCAAAGGAGTGTTATGAATAACGCGTTTCAGGTGTTGTTTACATGATTTAACCGCTGCCTCCCATATGCCTCCAAAATGGGGTGACCGTGAGGGAATAAAGAGCCATTGCATTTTAGTATTTTCTAAAAAGCCTTGAAACTTGCTATCATTCAATACGTCATAAATTGCCTTAAACTCATTATTGGCGCCTATAAAATTTGTTCCATTGTCGGAAACTAAGGTTTGGCAAAAACCACGACGAGCAGTAAACCGCTTAAAGGCAGCTATGAACGATTGAGTTGTGAGTTCTGTAGCCAGTTCTATATGCACTGCTTTCGTGCAAAAACAAACAAAAAGCATAAGTAACCCTTAATGTATTTTTTATTTCGAAATTTGGAATCCTTAAGTAGAAACGGACCAGCGTAATCTACACCTGTGGTAGAAAAGGGAAATGAAGGTGTCACTCTTTGATTAGGTAAATCGCCCATCTGAGCCTGGAGTGACCTTGGATTGGCCTTAAAGCATGGTATACACTTACGTATAATACCTTTTACCAAAGTTTTCCCATTTAAAGGCCAAAATCTCTGGCGCACAAAAGACAGGGTCGCATGAGCACCAGGATGGAGATTCCTTATATGTTCATAATTGATTATTAGCTTAGTGAATGCAGCGTTATGAGGCAATAGTATGGGATGTTTGTAGTTGAATTTAAGTTTGGCATGTCTTAGTCTACCTCCTACTCGTAAAATTCCGTCTTCATCTAGGAAAGGATTTAAGGTACTTAGACGACTAGAAGGCCGAACAATTTGATTCTTCTGGATTCGCTGAATATCTTCCAAAAAATGTTCCCTTTGAATCAATTTGATAACAGCGCACAGAGTCTGATTAAATTCGGCTGGTTGAATACGACCGGTTTTTCTTAAAGCTTTGGGTATTTTGCAATTTTTAGTAAAACGGTAACAGTATGATATAACATTTATAAGTTTTGTGAAGCTTGAACATTTGGCTATAATCTTATTTAAAACCTGAGATGATATATTTGAAATTAAGCATAATTGCTTTGGATTAAATTCGGGAATTTCCGTGTGATTATCGTTATTCACTTTACGTGCAAAACTACTAATATGGTTGCCAGTAGGCCAGGTACGACTAGGTTTTGACAGGAAACTAGGACCATGCCACCAGAGTTCACTATTTTTTAAGTCATGAGGACTAACTCCTCTGGAAATCAGATCCGCAGGGTTCTGAGATGATAGAATATGATACCATTTATCAGTGTCCGATAATTGCTGTATCTCAGCTACTCGATTGCAAACAAATGTTTTTAGATTACGCGGCTCTAAGCATAACCATGAGAGTACAATCGAGGAATCTGTCCAATAAAATAAATCAGTAACTTTGATATCTAACGTTTCTAAAATTTTCTTCATGAGTTTAGCCAGTAAAAGTGCGCCGCAAAGTTCTAACCGAGGTAGTGAAACTGCCTTTAAAGGCGCAACACGAGATTTGGCGCAAAGAATTTTACTAGCTGTCTTGCCACTGTTGTTTTTCGAGCAAACGTATATACATGCACCATAGGCAGATACAGAAGCGTCAGAAAAACCATGGATTTGAATTTTGTTGGAGTTTTTAAGAATAACTTGTCGAGAAATTTTTATGGTGCTTGCAGAACAAAGTTGCATACTAAAATCTGTCCATTTCTGGCAGACTTCTTTTGGTACGGGTTCATCCCAAGATATTTTCAATAGCCATAATTTTTGAAGGATACATTTGGCTTGGATTATCATAGGACCCAACAATCCCAGAGGATCAAATATTTGGGAAATATCCGACAACATGGATCGTTTAGTAATTATACTAGGATTAGGGTTTATGTTTGAGTTATAAACTAATTCATCAGACTGTGGTTTCCATAATATGCCCAATGTTTTAGAACTTTGGGCATCGTTAATGGAAAACTCAATAGAATTTTCCCCATCTAAATTAGTAAGTAAAAATGGATCATTTGCGGCAAATTTTCGCAAGTCAAAGCCATACTCTTTAAATATCTTGATAAGGTTATTTCGAATATTCAAAAGGCTTTCTAATGAATGGCTTCCCGAAATCACGTCGTCCACGTAAATATCATTGGCCATAATATGGCTTTCTGTAGGATATTCAAACTGTTTGTCTAACGAGATTTGTTTGAGACAACGTGTGGCCAAAAAAGATGCACTGGCTGTACCATACGTTATGGTATTTAATTTAAAATGACAAAGTTCAGAATCGGGGCTATCACGCCAGACAATTCTTTGCAGATTACGTTGGTTGGGATCTATCAACACCTGACGATACATCTTTGCAATATCTCCTGTCAACACGTAATCATGCTGACGAAATCGAATGAGGATGGAGACCAAATCACTTTGAACGTTTGGGCCAATCTTTAAAGAATCGTTAAGAGATATACCAGATGAAGATTTGGCGGAGGCGTCAAAGACGACTCTCAATTTAGTGGTAAGACTGTCATGTTTTTCCACTGCATGATGCGGCATATAATAAATAGGAGAATCAACAAGTTTGTTAGGGTCAATTTTTGTCATATGGCCTAAATTAATATATTCTTGCATAAAAGAAGAATAAGCAATTTTAAAAACTGGATTTTTTGTGAATTTGCGTTCAATAGACAAAAATCTTTTTACGGCAGTTTCTCGGGTGTCACCAAGGTTGTCAATACTGGACTTAGTGGGTAAATTGACCTGAAATCTACCTGAACTATCTCGAGTATATGTTTTTGTGAAATGAATTTCACATTCAAGTTCTTCTGTAGATAATTTTGTGGACAAGTCAGGGGTTTCTTCAATTTTCCAAAACCTTTCGAGGCTGTCATATAAATCATGATTGTTTGTATTTAAGCAACAATTTGTTTGAAGAGGTTTAGAACAAGGTAGGGGACCAGAAATTAACCAACCTAATTTACTGGCTTGTAAGGTAGGTTTATTCCTTCCTAAGTTTATCTGCTCAGATTTTAATAAATCATAAAAGAGACTAGCACCTATTAATATGTCTATTTCTGAAGGCTCGAAAAAGGTGGGATCAGCAAGATGAATATCGTTAGGTATGACAATTTCAGAGGTACTTAAAGGTTGATGTGGCAATATTTCAGTTATTTTGTCAATTACTAAAGCTGACAACTGGAAATCATGTATATTATTGTTAGAAGTTATCGAAAGATTAAGACGCTTATTGATATAAGTTGTCCCTTGATTAATTCCGCAGACAGGAATATTTATTTTATCAAAGGTGAGATTTAATTTTTCAAATAAAGTTTTAGATATGAAGTTGGACTGTGATCCACTGTCCAATAAAGCCTTGCACATGATAGGGTTTTGGTGTTTGTCGTATACCTTGACTAAGGCTGTAGATAACAAATTATAAGTATTAGAGGTTAGATTGGCGCACGATAAGGTATAATTAGGCTTAGATGCTGCATCATTTGAAATATTATTAGATGTTCTAAATGATTGGTTAATAAGTTGATTTGATGACGATTGAGGTATGCTATGTGATCTTGGCGCGGGCACCGGAGTAGTGATCTGGCTGTTATTAGCGTATTCATTGGTTTGAGTATGTAGGTTGATTTGCCGAGGAATGGCACCATAGGTTGCATTAGTATTATTAACTATATGTTTAGAATCATTATTCGTCAAAGTCTGTAGATTATACGATATAGGATTTTTAAATTGAATATCATTTGTGTTAGATTGTTGATGCAACAAAGAATGATGATTGTGATGACAAGTTTTACAAGTATATTTAGACCTTCACTTTGAATTTGTATGGCCAGGGCGCAAACAATTTGTACATAGGTTTAACCGTTTTGCTTCGTTGTATCGAGATTGTGTAGGTAAATCAATAAAATGTTTGCACATATAGACAAAATGCTTTTCTTTGCAAAATGGACAAGGGTTGTTATCATTGTTCACAAATGTAGCATGAGAATATGTTTTTTGTGCAAGCGAGTGTCTATTAACATAATCGGACCTGCTATTATAGGTTTTGAAATCAATTGATTCAAGCAAATGACAACGCTCTGTTAAAAAGTCGACAAAATTTTGTATGGAGGGACTTTGATAATTTTTGGAGAATATTTCCCATTCTTTATGTGTTATTTGATTAAACTTAGATGAAAATAAATAAATTAGTAAAGTATCCCAATTAGAAACCTTTTCTCCTAAATTCTCCAGTGAACGAAAATGCTTTTGAAAATTGTCTAAAAATTTACGTAAATTTTGGTGAGTTTCTTCTTTTATTATTGGCAAATTAAATATTGCTTTAATGTGCGAATGAATTATGGCCTTTTTATTTTGATATCGTTCAATTAAAAGATTCCAGGCAATAAGATAATTATCATCGGTGGCGGGTAAAGAACTAATTATTTGAGCGGCATCTCCCTTCAGAGCAGATTGAAGGTAGTAAAATTTTTGAAGATTAGACAATGATTGATTTTTATCGATTAGAGATTTAAACGTATCATAAAACTGTGTCCATGCGTCATAAGTACCTGAAAATTCGGGAATTGAAATAGGAGGGAGTTTTGTAGCAAAAATATTTGCAACACTCTGTTCAGTGGTAACGTTTTGAATATCAGAGGATTGAGCATTTAATTTTATACGTGGTTTAGAGGCTTGTAATGCCAATCGGGCCATTGAGATAACATGAAAATATTTTTCTTCAAAATCAGCGCGATCTTCCTCTTGATGGTCGGCTTCAGGTAGTTTATGTACCAAGCAAATGTCTTCAATCGCGGTTTGTGTACGATCAAATTCATTCAATGTTGATTCAAAAGCATTTAAACGAGTTTCGATTTGAGCAACATTTTCTGGAAGACACAAGGCTTGAGGTGTAAACGAAGTCAAAAAATTTTGGAATCGCGTAATTGACGCCTTGATATGTCCACGACGCGAAATAAGAAATTTCAATTCTATTTTTGTTTTATTTAAAAGCTCTTCTGGGGTTAATTCTTGAGGCATTTTGCTATTTTACCAATTTCACTACAATAAGATATTCGACTAAATAATACACAGGCTCTTAATTAATGAAATGCAAAAAAAAACTATTATAATATTATACCCCAGACGCAAAATGAACATACACTTATTACAAGGGTTTTTAGGCACCAAAATACAAGTTTTAGCGGTTATCTTTAAAAGCAACGACCTACGAATTTTATATTCAATACTGAATGAAATGAGGATTAGGTTATGCATAAAAAATAAACCAAATAGTAAAATAGAGATATGCAGTTCATATGAGATTCAGCGAGACAGAAGTAAACAATCACCCAACTGAAACTAAGGGCTACTTAAGTATCTCATAAATAAAAAACAACGTGAGCACAATAAAGACTTATGAGAACCCTTAAACCAAGTCAAAGCAAACTTCCACGGTTTTGTGTATAGGCTCGAAGCTCATTCGCTCGTCAAATTATAATATAGGTTTGGTTTAATAGTTCTGCTGATGGTTTGTTATAGGTTCAACTGGAATGGACTGACCTTGACATTGACTATCTTCTGGTTTACCATACACCAATCGGGCTTGTACCATATATCCAGCGTCGAAGGACCATTATGAAGGGCTGAGGTAGGCCCACTTTTTCACAATCGGCACAGAGGAATGTATTTACTATTTACTTGCCGATATTGTGACTTTCTTGAGGTTATAGTGCAAAAAATTAAATCACAGCAGCATATGTCGCATACGTCAGCGGTATATTTATCATTAACTATTAGATTGTACAAATAACTTCTCTCAGAGGACTGTGCAAAATATTAACTTAAATACATGATTATAAATCGCCCGACAATTCTAAAAAAGCGACCGAAAGATGTCAAAAAAATAATAATTATTCGTTTCGCCGTTACCCAGGAAACAATTGCAGCGTCCTGGATACTCAGAACTGTAGCCTACTAAATTAATTTAAAAGAGACTTTATGGCGGCATTTCTTTTCAGGGAAAGTATTATGATTATGTTTATACAGTTTGCTTTTCACCGAACAGTGAGTACAGGTGGTATTTCATCAGTTATTTTGATTTGATGTTTACTCCTGTTGGTGAAGGTCAACTTATTATTAGGGTTATAGAAAATGTGTGGAAATTGAAAAAAAAAAGGTTTCTTAATGCGTTTATTTCCTCAGAATTTAGATGATTTGTTCTTAAGAACGATCGAAGAAATCATAGAAGTTAAGGATTAAAAGCCAGATATCATTTAAAATATTAAATTCTTTTAGAATAGGGATTTTATTTTCCGTGTGTTTTTTATGTACCTATAATACATGTAGTTAACTTGTTTTCTGTATTTATTATGAGATTCGGAAAATAATTTTCGGCAATATAAGGTCTTATTAGTGAACCATGGCTACCTGTATCTATTAATAGTTTGCAAGGGGGTCATTTATTGTTATAAAAGGCAATTAATTTAACTGATTAAAGTCAAGGCTGGTCTATGGTGTCTGTGTAAATGAGAAAATTTTCATGTTCTGAATCAATGTCGTTTTCATATACGTTGTCTAATTCTAGAAATTTATTTTGTTCGGGGATTTCTTCCTCGAATTGTTATTGGCCAAACTCCACTAGATTAGTAGAATAAAGATTATTTATTTCCTCGATGGTGTATCTTGGAGGTTCAGCATAAGGGTTGGACCTGACGAAATTAGGGTTGTAACCTGAATGGTTAGGGCTCTGGAATCTTTGTTGTGATTGATGTTTCGGAATTATTGAGACACCAGATATGGGTGTTGGTTTATCAAGAGGCAGATTGGGTTTAAATACAAAGGTTTCCTGCGGGGCTTTTCCAAAAACTGCTGAATATCTAGGAAATCTAATCTAATCTAATCCAATGATGTTTCAAACCTCTTTGCTGGACACTTCTCTACCTGCTATAGCGACAGATCCCTCAATACCAATATTGATGGCTCAAAATTTCCTAAGATATCTGAATTTAATCCAGTTATGTTTGGCCTTGCCGAAGTATTTGAGGGCATCATGTCTCTTTCAAACAAACTTAGCTCTGGTCCAGATAATGTCAGTCCTTTATTTTTGAAATGCTGTGTGTACTCACTGTGTAAGCCTCTTCACGTACTGTTTAACAAGTCCATCATGGACAACAAGTTCCTTGAAGTGTGACTTTCCAGCTACATAGTCCCTGTATTTAAGAGTGGAAATCGAAATAATATTGGAGACTACCGACCAATAAGTATTCTATCATCAATTCCTAAACTTTTTGAGAAATTGTTAATACCATCTATTGTTTGGCACTGTAAGGGAATTTTTGATACTAGACAGCATGGGTTTGTTCTTCAAAGAACAGTTAGCAATCTACTCTTATATCAACAAGACATCTTGCAGACATTTGAGGAACATTCTCAAATTGACTCAATTTATACAGACTAAGTATGTGATTGTGTTAACCATTCTATGTTACTGTCAAAACTTGAAGCCTTGCTGGCTCGTCAAGTGGCTGGGTACTTATTTGGTTGGTAGAACCCAATGTGTTAAAATAAAAAAAATATGTTCAGAACAGATTTCGGTTCTGTCCGGAGTTCCGCAAGGCTCCCATATTGGACCATACTTGTTTATTTTATATCTATTAGATCTTACTAAGTGCTTTAAACATTGTAAGGCACTTTTTTTGCTGATGACCTGAAAATTTATTTGAAAATTGAGAGTATTGAGGACTGTGACAAACTTCAGGCTGACATTGATACTTTGGTTGCATGATCTGTTCGGAATGGGATGTTTCTGAACACTGGGAAGTGCCATTGTATAACACTTTCACGGAAGAAGTCGCCAATAATATCTAATTATTATATAAACTCCACAGAGCTGAACAGGGTCAATATCATTGCCGACTTGGGATTGGCTGGGTTGGATAATAAGCGTTCATTTCAATCCCACATTGATTTACTTGTTTCTAGAGAACTGAGCCGGTTGGGGTTTATTTTGCGCAATTCTGCTGAGCTATCTGTGTCTTCGGTACGAATTCTTTATATTTCCTTAGTGAAGTCATTGCTCAATTATGCATCTCCTGTGTGGTCTCCGTTTTACCGGGTACATATTGACAGGATTGAAGCTATGCAGAATAAGTTTCTGAGATATTGTGGATTTAGGCTTCATATTCCTGGAGAACGGTGGACATATCAGGATATGAGGGCAGTGTGCAATGTAAGAAGCTTGGAAGGTGATCGAGTGCTTTCTGATTTATGCACATTGTTTAAACTGATTTCGGGTGACTTGCACTGTCCTGATCTTTTGAGCAGCATCAGTTTAAGAATTCCAAGCCGAAACACTAGAAATAATGATCTTTTCCACATCCTTTACCATCAAACAAACTATATGTATAATAGTCCTTTGGGCCGTTTTTTCAGATTGGCAAATGGTGTTGGCTGTGACTTCACTGGCATTGCTCTCTCTCAATTCAAGTCTCAATGTCATAGATTAGTTTAAATTGGGTTAAGTTCAGTTATCATTATCAATTGTGAATATTTTTGTAAATTTTTGTTAATATTAGTTAAAGTAATTATTGTTAATGATCATGGTTCTATGGAATGTTGTTTTTTAAATGTGATATAATTACATAGTATTTGCCATTTTATATATTTTGTTATTAACTTAAATAACTTTTGTGACCAAACTTAATAAAGTGCAAAGGCTGATATGCCTGGGAATAACAGGGGCAATGTTAACGTGCCCTACCGCAGCCTTAGAGGTAATACTGAACATGCCTTCTCCTTATCTCAGTGTGAAGAGGGAGGCAATTATTAGTGCTCATAGTCAATTCGTGCCTGGAGATTAGACTGGTCACCTGCGCATCTTTGAAGAAATAAAACAAGAAAATGCCAGCGAACCAAGTGACCAAATGACGGTCATGTTGGACCTAGATGTCCCATTCGCAGTGGATATTGATGACCGCCAATCATGGGAGAGTAAAAAACTACCTCAAGCCGACAACGCATCGCTGTGGTACACATATGGGTCAAAACTAGCGAAAGGAGCAGGATTGAGCATTTCAGGTCCAAACTGCAAGCCACTCACGTATGTGCATCTCTGGTCCTTCATACTAGACGTAGTTAAGCATTGGGCGAGAGTAAAGCGCATCGACGACTAGTTCGGTTTTGAGAACTAGAGAGCCCCCAGCACGTTCTCTGCACTGAAAGCCGTATCCGGGAAGTAGTTTAGTCTAAATACACAAATCACACATTAATCCCCAAAAAGTCCTTCCTAACCACGGCGTACCTGACAGGTCAAAAAGCTGTCTAAGCTGTCTAATGAGCTGTTTAAGCAGTCTAGAAAGCTGTTTAAGCCACGCCCTCAAATATGCTATAGCTTAAGTCGACGATGTTTGCTACTGCGCACATCCCCCGCGGCAGAGGGCGTAGAACATACTGAGTTTCTGATAGATTGAGCCTTAAGCTGACCCGTTGTGACGCCATTGGTCGATACAAACAAAATAATTTTATAATTTATTATGACCGCAAAGGTAGGGGTGGCAATTAACTGTATAATTAACCACAATCAAAAGTAGAGGACTGTGGTGGGGGGTTTTAGACATACTTTGTGAATTGAAACTCGGTAGGTATGTTAATGTACTTTAATAATGCAATTATGCATTTGCAATTGATGTAAAACAAATAGGTACAACTTTTAAATACTTCTTAATCTTCTTCCAGGCATTCAATAGTTCACTCACATAAACTAAATACAAAAGGGTGTTTAATTAAAATATCTACTAAAAAGTCTTGATTTGTTAATTTAAAATGAAAATTTTGTCTTTAAAATTTCAACTTCCTTTCACTCTACAAAGTACCTTGATCTACGCTTCTCTCTACTTAAAATCCTTAACTTGAATCTTACAGGCACGATTTGAGCTACAAATTCGGTACCGCCTTTTACTGCTTTTCTTCAACTACGGGACAGGTAAGCCGAGGCGCTACGTCGTTTCTGGCCTTAAGCAATTGCGTTAAAAATGCCTAAACGAGGTCTTTGTCCAACGTGGACAAAAATAACAGAGGTACACTAAATATTCTCTAATATTTGTGCATATAATCGGAGAAATTGCCAAAAAGGGTGTGCCCTTTTGGCGCGAAAACGAGAATAGAACTTTAGCTGTTGATCTAGTTAAAGTCTAAACTGCACTGAGATTTTTCTTAAGAGCTCGGGAGGGACAATAACGCGGGAAAGTACGCGTCGGTTACATTTGAGAGGGTGAAAACATCTTCTTTCTTTCTTTGATACACTGCTGTTTACTGAACACTGACGGAGACACAGATATATTAAATTGAAAACGATTACACACGATTGAATTAACGGAATGACATTTAGCTTTATATAATGGAATCAACCATCCAGGTTTGGACTAAGGGGTAATGAAGAACTGACATATGTTGATTTAAATGCACAAATTTCTGTTTACCTAGGGTTAAATAAATCTATTCGTGGATCAACTATGGCTCATTTATACTACATTCATACAGGGTATTATCACTAAACTATACGGTGAAAAACGAAAGTTATACACATGTTGGGGTGTTTTCCCAACAGCCATGTTAGTATGTTGAGCATTTTAGCTGTATCATCAATCCGATCCGCGATGATGGTAAGGTCCTCCGCAAAGCGTAAGTGGTTTTGCTTTTCGTCATCGATATTAACTCCCTTGGTGCCTCAATTGATTGTTTTTGTCTATTATTATAGATTTTTGAATAAGGCCAAAATTTTGGCCGGAACGTCAAATGAAATAATGTTTTTAAAAGAAAACTAGAACTGTTTTAGTAAAAAAAGGTCTATAACCCAAGATTTTCCCATAATTTCATGTCTCTATATTAAAAACAACCCATATGTGTATGCAATTTTTGTGTCAAAATTGATCAAGAAATCATCCCGTAAATCTTGAATACATACATATTTAATTTACGCCCTGTAAATATACCGCTGCCTTTACAAATTTTGCTAACCCAAACTAATTTGCTTATGTCCCGAATAATAGAGACTTCGGAATAATTTGCGTCCATTCAGAGCCCCGCGACGCGACGTAACATGAAAAACGGCACAAATGAACGGCAACAAGAAATTCCAAGGTTTTCAAACAGAGAGAGAGCGCGACACAAATTAATGAGGTGTATTCATCAGAAACACGAACTGCTGAAGCCATTAAGTCCTTTGTGGCCGGGCACAATGTGACGCGAATCCAATTAACCTGCAGCCGAAGACTAATAGGCGCGGCGGTGTCGCTTCTCGATTTCAATTGCTAATGTACCCGACGAAGTCGTACGTTTAAATAAACTCGGCAGTTTCCTTTATTAAAACGTCTCTCCGACATCTATTCGAGATGAAAAGTGGATTTTTTGTACGGCCGGGGCTGTAATGAGGCGTTTCAGCCCGCGTGCCAGTGCCACTTTCTGTATTCAGTCAGAGCCTTTATTCGAAAATATCAAACATTGCTACAAATTCTTCTTAAAGCCAATTTAAAGTCATTGTTATCAAAATGTATTAAATATTCACCAAACGTTAGATATCTCAAGTTAAAGACAAGTTAGGAGTATACAAATGTACCCCAGAAATATGTGAACAGTTGTAATGAACGCCGATTTACCCTATTCCTTTACTTACTATGAATTCGGCCTTTTCTTCACCTTCTGTTCATTATCTGTAACCGGGTTCGCAGTACCAGTGTGTTGACACCCTATTTTCGACGTAAAATAATTTACCTAAACACTTGGGCAACCGTCCAGATTTCGCTACCTAGTTGAAAACCACTTTATGCCTCTTACCAGTACTTAATTCTATTCACAGGTATATTCAATATAATTAAATGAATGTAAGCCACATCAGTTTCGTTTTGAAATTAATGAAACAATTGGAAGGGAGCATTTTAATAGTGGCTAAATTTATTCACTTATTTTTTAATATGACCTCGGATCTACAGCGCCAGACAATCAGTCCTTGCACATTAAAAGAAAATGACACTGGTGTTATTATTTAGACTCTGTGATTTTTTTCCAGTGTATCAACTTTCCTATAATATTATATTTTACTAGCCAGTCAAACATTTATGGATTAATAAAATAAATTCAATCAGCAATACTCTTTTCCGCAGTAAATTAACTAAATAAAATACAAAGTATGCTAGCACTAATTATTTAATGGGATACTCATTTAATTATCGAATACATACAGCAATAAATGTTTTCCAATATACAGGCACTCTACGCCTCATTATTTAAAATTAATCTCACTATCTAACGCTAGCACTGAAAATACTCATGAAATTCTTGCAGACAGACAACGATAAATGTTTTCAAATATACAAGCGTTCTACACATTATGACTTAAAACTAAACTTAATGTCTGTCGATTAATGTTAACCCGGAACCTGCCATCGTAGGCGCCCTTGCTCCTGTTTGTCCATCTTCTTCCTCGACGGATGACGAATTTTCAACCACGTTTCTTTACTTTACTTTTCAAACCGACGACATAAATTTACTTAATTACTTAGTTATTTCCACGAGCCTTTAAAGTGTGAGGCACTAATTTCAGTTTGATTAATACTGTGACCATAGTAAGAGACTTGAAAAAATCAAAGTTACATTATAAATTTCTCGGGCCCCAATCGGGCATAGGGACTAACTGCAAGTAAAGATTATGTTAAGGATGAATTTTCTCCGATAATTTCACGCTTCTATAGCAGCTTTTTGACGCAATTTTTCCCCAGAAAATTCTGGAATTTGTACAGCTGCACGGAGTTTACTTATGCCCCCAATTTTCGACGAATCTAACTGGTTTCACCGTTCCTTCTTCCAAAGAGTTTGAAATTTTCCATGCCTAGCTTTGGTGTTTTAGTTCACACGTGTGTTCAAAGTCCACGAAACATTCGAGCCTTATAAGGTCATGACTTTTTTCTTTCATTTTAATTTGCTGGACTTGAAATTAGAACCGCCCTTGACCGATGATGTTCTTTTTAGAACAAAGTTTGGGGAACCTGCGTAAGAATTTTTTGACAGCAGTTGACCTCTATTCTAGTTCATTTTGTGTCGCGTTCTCCTGCAGTCGAAAACAAAAGTAAGTCAACTCAAATTTTGTAAGTTATACACCATGCCGTTTATTGAAAGATATTCCAATGTTAAGTGATTATTATTTTTAAGTGTAGTGAGAGAAATTTCGAGCATTCCAGATCAGAGTTGGCGACATTTTATCACCCCAACCTTTTCACAAGGATCCCATACTTCCGACTTTGGTATAATATTTTCTCCCTAGTATCCACCTGGCCCTCTACGCAATATAGCGACAGTAGCCAATTTTAATGTCAGGAATCTCTAAAACTATACACTTTGAAGTCAGATTAAATAAAATAAAGCATTTTTCGTGAAGATACCCCAATTTGCCTCTGGAAAAACTCACACAAAAGATAAAATGAAGCTATATCGGGTGACACTGGAATCGTCAAAGCAACACGCTCTTACGTTTTAAGATTTTGTCATGACCAGTATGACGTGACGCCACGCCTAGGATGGTGACTAAAATAAATTGGAACTAACTGAAACTAACCGAAAGTTGATCGAACGACTTGTTATCAATTTAAAACTCTACTGCTAAATTCTGCTATAAAGTTAGACGCGAAATTGTTATTTAATTTAAAATAAAATATTATACTCAGCAGATGGCGCTGGACGACAAATTGCTAACAAATTAAAAATTAAGAATTAAGTATATTATATTCGGATAAAATGCCTTGAAATATGGACAGTCTAGTCTTCGTATCAGTCCTTCCAGCACCGCCTGAAAAACACCTACGATAGCTCAGCTCAGGCTGGTCCGATGTTATTTTTTTCCATTAAACAATTTCCAAATGATGTACCTGGATATGAAATTAAATCAATATAATCGAAAAAATCATCCATTATTGCCCAAAGATACTAAATTTAAATTATAAGAGGAAAAACCAAACTCAAAATCTACAGTATCAAAATAATTATAATTTGTCCCAGGTTACATGTTTCGCCTTATTAGGGGCATCCTCAGACCTATAAAATATAATTAAATTAGAAAAAACCTAAAATACAATAGCCAAATAGCTCACCCAACGTGCATTCTTTCACCTCACAACAACAACAAATGACACGATAACAATGACTACTGCCGAGATTATACACCAAACAAATATAAAATTTAAAAAAATATATAAAATTTAAAACTTAGAACTATGAGTGACATCTACAAGTAAGCCATTCAAATATACACAAATACCAAAGAACAATTTTACAGGAATCCGCAACCTAGCGTACTAAAATTTGAAGTGCGCGACATCTAAAAGTAAACTATAACAGGATGTAGAAAAATTATTATATATCGCACCGCTAGGTGTCTTTTAAATTATTAAAAATGAGATGACTTTCAAATGTAAAGCGGTCGTTCACACATGCGATGTCAGGGCTTTTAAAGGCTCTTCCCATTTCTAGGGTTTCCAAAAGGTCTAGTTTTTGCCTTTGTCGCATGCGTGGATAACCCTCACATTGTCCTCAGGTGGAAACGAGTGGTTTGACGTTAAGAGATAATTAGCAAACGCAGACTTAGTGCTGTCAATATCTGTATTTTTATGTTTATT
>MU194830.1:0-13680 GCA_016904865.1 Pissodes strobi | reverse complement strand
GACAGGGTGATATTTGTTTAGTAGCTTATGCATTTTAGTAGATTACAGTATTCCGAAGCCAGGTTCTATGAATTAATAATTTAGTGAACACGGCTTGTGTGAAAATTTAGGCAACAGACTCCTTTTATTTCTGTTCTGGAAAATATAATTTTTCATATGTTATCCCCAGGGGCCACTTGTAAATTTCCCCCCATTTTACTCAACATCGATGTACTTTTCAACCCTATTCGAGGCTTGCATTCGAAAATGGGGCCCCTACATCTGTCACTATCTGACGGTCTATAATTAATAGGCATTTGCTTAGAAAGTCTATTCGTGATTCCACTTCTTTCGTCAATCAGGATGAAAATACAAAATATATCTCGATACTATATAATCCTCAGTATACTAGAAGACCCCAAAAAGTCTTTAAGGAAGTAGGTTTAAAATTGGTATAACAATAACCTATATTAAGATATTATTAGGTGGTCCAAAGGACAAAATTGAAATATTGGAAAGAAGTGTAATATAAAATTGGATGCATGAATTCTAACCAAAATTATGTTGGGCAGGCTAGAAGATCTATACAAACGAGATTCAAGGAACACATAGCTTATTTAAAGAATGGTAGAACAGAAAAGTCAAGTATTTCCGAGCATGCTTTTGATAATAATCATAGAATAACAATTAAAAATTTCAAATTAATTCATAATATAACTGATAGGAGATTATTAGACGCACATGAAAGAATGGAAATTAGTAAATGTAAGAATAGTTTAAATAGAGATCTCCTGATGATGCTAACATGGTTAGCGAAACGCGCGTCGAGTGCAATAATTCTGTTTCGATATTGCCGAAGGTTCCACACCCCAACATAAACGCTTACTGGTAACAGGTTCAAACCCTCCAGTCTTGGTCCAGTTCGTAGTACCTTAATGGCAAACGCTTACTGGCATCAAGTTCACACCTCCTTAAGTTACGTCAGTGAAAAAGTAAAACAAAGTTAGTCAAAGTGAAGTGAACCTAAATTAAAGTGAAACTGAATTAAGCATATCAATATAAATTGATCAAATTAGATCTCTTAAAATCCGACATAAACTAAAAGTACTTTCAAGGGAACCTCATATTGCTTCAAGGGAACCAAATAGGTCGTGTCCAGACAGTCCTCAACGAATGGTCATGCGCTTCACGCTCTTCTGGTAAATTACATTTAAACACGGTTATCAACATAGGTGCATACCTAAATTTCGTACTAAACCTGGGCATTAATATACGTACATTTATTTCGAAGCTAGCGAGTTATCATTCTATTCATCATCATCTGAGTTACGCGGAAAGAGCAAAGAGGATCACCGCAAGCCAACATACTCTGCGACACGTAACGGGAAACCTCCCAAAAATCCTCTTTGACAATATTATTTGGCCTTCGCTTTTTTCTATTGAAAAAAAATATATATTAAAATGAAAGTAAAAAATCTGATAGTAATTAATTTAGGATGTTTCTTAAATAACCCAAACTAGTTTTCTTGCACAAATGAGGTTTTTCCGAGAGACGCATCAATGCTTTTCGAAGAACAGAATATAACAATTTGCTGTACCTAGAAGACTTGTTTATTATGTTTAGTTGTAGTTCAGGCCCGATGTTACAATTACTCTACAATAAGTAAGCAACTTAATGTGTAATCCAAACAGAGATCACTCGACCGCAATAAAACAAATATTCACTTTGCCCCAATGTACAAATGACGATAATTGCTTTATCCATATTTATTCTCTCTGTTCAGTAAACAAAGTGGGGAAATAATATTATGTCAATTATCTTGTAATCATGATAATGTTTTTAAACACGCATCTGTTTTTATTTCGCCGTTTAACAAATCAACGTTTTGTATTTATTTATTTGCTGATGAATATATAAAATTATTTAAGCGAATAAATACCATTCAATTATACCAACACAATTTATATAGAAAATTTATATTATCTAGTGAGACGTTATGATATAGGAAATGTGTTGATTAAGGAAACTCAATTTAAATGAAATAAATGTATTTTCATTGAAACAAAATAATTTTTGTTTCGTTATTAGAGGAAGAAGCTTACCTTTGAATGCATACATACATGTTGAGAATTTGAAAACTTATAATGGCTATATTTCTACACTAAAGAAGGTATCAAAAAATCAAAAAATCCCGTTTCTACAAAACAGGGAAATAAAAAAATAAGGTGTGTTGCGAACCATCTTCATCCACCCCTGAAGTACTCAGCCACTTTAAAATCTTAAATGGCACTACCCAACTTATGACACCTCCTTCGAATACTTGTAAAAAAACTTTGCGGCCATACCAAATTAAATTTAAATATGAAATGATAGCAATATTTTGAGAAAATATTTTAAAACTGGCTTTTGCAATATTTGTCAGAAAACAATCAAAAGAACCGTTAATAGTGATTATCCCAAGCCTATACTGAAATACTAAAACTCTCTACTGTTTGCAATAGTGGAAGTACCTGTTCTTTCGTATTTTTTTAAACTATTTTATTAAGTCATCAGCATAATCTGCATTTTGTTCTAAGCATAAATAAGGTCGATTTTCAAATTCCTCCTTAATTATTTGAAATATGTCTCTTGTAATACTTCGACAAGCATCAATTTTCTCTGACCCAATTCTTCAGGAGCAGCCGGGTGGGTTTTGTAAATCAGGTCTTGGCGGCCACTCAGTTGGACTTCTCCTGGAAATTCACTGGTTTTGATAATTTTGGTCCAACCACTCTCTCGCTACAGCAGCATAGTGTGGGGTTGCAATATCTTGCTATTTGTGTATTGCAATTACCTCTCTTAACAATAAGGTTTTACTGTAATTGGCTGTAAGCCTCATGGCAGTAATTTGTTTCACATAACTGTTATTTGCAACTTTTATTATTCGACTTAACCTTGATATCGAACTGAGCTCAATTTGTTTTAAGCGTGGGTACTAATGGGATAGGCAATGCATTGATTTAACATATCTGGTATATTGATATTATCGCTGCCATGAGATTCATTTCGATTAGTTTCGTTTAATAATCAATTCGTTCTCACCTATAGATACGTACAATAAACAGAGAATTTTTCCACAGGAACTAATTTGATCGGTGGTATTTTGTTAGCTATATCAATATTACCGTTTAGATCTATAAATATTTACCTCATTGGTTATCTTATTGATGTAGTATGTTTTTATTAATATTTTATTGATATAATGATATTACCGCTGCCATAAGATTTATTTAGATTAGTTTTGTTTAATAAATGTGGCCCATCAAATCCCATCGTCCTCCCCCAGGCTGGAGAACACCGAAGTACAAAGTCTAGAGCTGATCAATGACAGTTTTGGCAAGAGGGACTGCATTGTGTTAGCAGGCAGGAACGTCACACTGATGAGAGCAGTTTAATTACGGGTAGAGACGCCCCCGCCAATCCCAGTTGCGACGGGATGTGGCCCATCAAATCCCATCGGCCTCCCCCAGGCTGGATAACACCGAAGTACAAAGTCTCGAGCTGATCAATGACAGTTTGTGACAAGAGGGGCTGCA
This sequence comes from Pissodes strobi, assembly GCA_016904865.1. Classification (NCBI taxonomy): domain Eukaryota; kingdom Metazoa; phylum Arthropoda; class Insecta; order Coleoptera; family Curculionidae; genus Pissodes; species Pissodes strobi. Next base: position 10,125 of record MU194830.1, on the reverse strand, counting down.
TTGTGTTAGCAGGCAAGAACGTCAAACTGCTGAGAGCAGTTTGATTACGGGGGAGTTAGGCCCCCGTCATTGCCATTCCGAGTTGTCACGGGATGTGGCCCATCCAATCCCATCGTCCTCCCCCATGCTCGATAACACCAAATTATAAAGTCTGGACACGGCACATGTGGTCTGGACCTGATCAATGACAGTGTCTGGCAGCCGGGGCTGCATTGTATTAGCTGTTAGGATCGTCAAACTGGTGAGAGCATTTTGATTATGGGGAGTGACGCTCCTGCCATTACGGCTGCCAAGGGATGTGGCCCATCAAATCCCATCGTTCTCCCCCAGGCTGGGGAACACCGAAGGACAAAGTCTGGAGCTGATCAATGATAGTTTGTGACAAGAGGGGCTGCATTGTATTAGCAGGCAGGAACGTCAAACTGGTGAGAGCAGTTTGAGTACGGAGAGTGACGCTCTAGCCATTCCGACTTTGCCACGGGATGGCCCATCAAATTCCATCGTCCTCATCCAGGCTGGAGAATACCAAGGCACAAAGTCTGAAGCTAATCACTGGGCAGTGATCCTACAAACCTCATTCTTAACCCTGTCAAACCAAATGAATGAGTCTGAGGCTGATGCTTCCAGTGGAAGCGGCCCTAGGTGGTAGATGCATAGGCCTACTCGCACCGTCCGGAAAAGACCATCTGACCAAAACTAGGAAGTGCTAAGTGGTTTCTCCGAATCACGTTCCGCTTCCGCACTGGTGGTTTCGGGTTCCACAATAGGAATATATGGACATGATGGTGCTTCCATGATCAAAACACTTCGGAGGCGAACTCCCCGGCCATTCGGATCTCCGGGCGCCGGGTGGCCCTGGGAGCCTTTCATTCCGCTTTTCCGCAAAGATACCGATTTCTGCAACATAAGAGGCCTAAATACAAACATAAATTCGGTACACCAACATGCACAAGCAAATAGACCAGACATACTAGCCCTTATCCAAACACAAGTATGTTCTACAACAACAGTAACCTACCCCTATCCAGGTTAAGATTTACACATCCGATTTAGACATAAGTTAGGAATATGCCTTTTTGTCCGAAGCGACCTTTCATGTCACCGCGAGGAAACACTCGAACTGTACAACTTTGACGTCATGTGGTGGCTCAAGTTCACCGCCAAGGGATTAACCAAGTTTATTTGATGTCTCTATTTTTTTACAACACTAGCTACAACTTGTGACTCAATACAAGTCGATCACCCCAATTCAGAAATAATCGTTCTGGGAGATTCCAGTGCCCACAACATCAACTGGTTGAAACATCACAACAAGATCGACAACGAAGGTAGACAAGCTGAAGGATTTGCCATCAGCTGCGGGCCTACTCAACTTGCAGACGAACCAACTCGAATCTCAGAGGGGGGCGAATTCGCCGCCCTCCTGGATCTTTTTCTAACCACCAATCCTGACGGGTGCACAATTACAGATGGTCCGCCATTAGGTACTTCCGACCATAAACTATTTCGAAGGCATTCGAGTTTGATATGACGGATTGCTCAACAAACTGCCGTCTTTCGGACTCCCAGCCTCTCTCTGCAGCTGGCTTGCCAGTTTCCTTAAGAACCGATCTCTGCATATTGCAATTGATGAACACATTTGAGACACATTCACCTTTAACGCAGGCGTGCCTCAGGGCGCAATACTTTCACCAACTCGATTTCTCATCTATATTAATGACCTGCTGGCGGAAACGAATAATCCTGTCTACAGTTTTGCAGACGACAGTACCCTTGTCTCCCAATTTAGATCAGAAAAACGTTTACCAGCGACTGAGATTTATCACCGCAGACAGGGGCAAATTTCAGAAATTAATCAAGACCTGGAGAGAGTTCAAACTTAGGTCGACAGAAATTTGGTCCAATTCAATGCAGCAAAGACCCAAGCAGCCACAGTTACCAAGAGGGCCAATACGGAGGGCCCTGACATCATTATGGCAGGATCGACCAGTTACAAATTTAGTGGTGCGGACAAAACATAGACACACGCATTTAAAAAAAAATCGAATCAGCTGAGTAAGCCTGGCATACCTGTTAAGCAATTAACAAATCGTTACATAATTAGCACTCTACGCTAAAGGCATGTTACAGAGAGTCATCCGCAACTCTGACCATTTAATGTTGCGTTGTTTGAACCAAATATGGTTAGCGATCCCCGATCTTGATGTTTAGTTAAATAAAGGCAATGGAAATTCGAAATTCTTCTCTTAATATCAAGACTTTTAAAGTTGGCTAGAACGACACCAAAAAGAAGACACCACCCGAGAATAACAACCGCAGAGAAGCGACAACATAAATTCCGCCCAAAAATTTGGAGTGGGAGGTAAACCGGCCAACTGTCATATCCACGTGCTTGTCAGTTTGTTTAGTCCGACATTTGGTTAGTACAGTCGTCGACGACAAAATCATTGCGTGAACGCCAATTTTCTTTGGTTTGTTTATGTGTTAATTATTATTGAAGTGACTTCTTTAGCGAGGGTAAAGTCAGAAAAAATTAAACGCTTATCAAAGTGAAACGCTTTTCAAAGTGAAACGCCCCTTTAATTAAGCATGTTCCAGTATAGCTAGAGGGCTGAAATTTTCAGGACATGTAGCCGGGGTAAAATCAGGAAAGTTATTACAAGTATTATAAAAAGAAATAAGAAAAAAATTATATTAAAAAAAAAGTTTGAGAAACGCGTTTTTTGGCAAAAAAAGCGAAGGAGTTCAGCTACGATGTCGGAGATGGCAAAAACGGGAAGAAAAAAATTCTATATGGATATTTTTTTTAAATGGAAAAACTGAAGAAAAACGTAAAAAAATGTTCGGAAAGTTCATAAAAGTATTATAAAAGGAAAGATGAAAAAAAAATAATAAAAAAAGGTAAAAGATTGTTCGGAAAGTTAATAGAAGTATTATAAAACTAAATGAGAAAAAAAAAATAATAAAAAAAATGAAAAACTGTTCGGATAGTTAATAAGAGTATTATAAAACGAATTAAAAAAAAACTAATAAGGAAAAAAAGAGAAACGCGGTTTTCGGCGAAAAAAAGTTGAAAAAAAAATAAAAAAAGGATTGAAACCGGGGGCAAAAGTTGAGAAAAAAAATTAAAAGAAGATAAAAACTCAATTCCCAATATCTCTTTCAGAAGTTGCACTTCAGTTGTGTGCTTATAAAGGTGAGGCACATAATTTTTACGTTATAATCAATTTTCATAGATTTGGTTAGTTTGGGTTAGTCGTCCAATCAATGATATGAAAATTTCGTAACGCGGGACGAAAACATAAACCATGTCGTGAAAAATCACTCTCATGAAACCAAAGAAGTATTCACTGCAAAAAGGTTAGAACGCGACAAATCAGTAAACGCTGAGTTAAACCGTTAAATCCTTAAAGATAACTACTATTCATAATACGTTTCTAATAAAACATGTAATTAATTACTAGCTTTATCGGTGTATAGCATTTCTTTTCCCTTCATTACAATTCTCTTAGTGTATTAAACCGGTCATCTGTCACATATGACTTATTGAACTTGACTCTCCAAGTTCAAAGGTGCCGACGGCTTTTGTCGCTTCTCTGCGGTTGTTATTCTCGGACACCACCCTACTTCTTTATGTCAAATCGTTAATGGCAAGATTTATTGATCTTATAAATTATTGCCATTATCAAATTTTATATTGACACTGAGACTGGATATGTCAAGCATATAAATAATGTGGATAGCATTATTGGACCAATTTTTTCCTATAGCAATCATCTTCCTGCTAAATTTACCAAGAAATTGATGTATCGGCCCTAGATCCTAGCCTTAGTTCTGTGAAGAGCTCGATAAATAAACTCTACCTAATTTTGATCGAATCTGTGCATATGAACACAAAAAGCATGAAGAGAAAATAATATTAGGAAAATTGGTGGGGGAATGAAAAAAAGTCAAAACATGTGCGTTAGTTTAAAAATGTTCTTATACATAAAATCTATGTAAAATGTATGCACTATATCTATACAAATATCACATAATAATTAATCACAGATTAACTGCTTTGAAGCAAATTATTTGCTTCTTATATGAGGAGCTTGCGTGCAAAACCGGCTAAATCCATTTTAGAAAAATTTTCAGGAGAGGTGAAAAACTTCTCACTCATTTGTCTTTGCATTAAATTTTACTGAGAAAATGTAACTAACTTTTTGCTAATGTAACCAGTTGACCTGTCTTAAGTATTTTCTTTTATTTATTTATTTATTTATTTTTTATTTTTTTTTATTTTTTTTATTTGTTATTTCCTACTACTCTCACCTGGCCGACTGCCTGTTCTTGTTGCCATACGATGGCGCCAAAACTTGCGCGCGAATTCAAATGGAGTTTTGCTCAGAATATGAGCCGTATGGATATGGCCAGTTTTGGTGCAAAACCCTAAATTTAAATGCATTTTTAACACAGAAATAGCCGGTTTTGAACTATGCTAAACGTTAGAGATTGTTCGATTTATATTGAAAACATAAAAATATTAAAATAGTTAAAAAATGGATTTAGCCGGTTTGCATGCAAGCTCCTCATTATGTCCTTTCAAAATCATCTTATGAAGGTGACAAATGAGTATTTTCCAGTAACAACATCATTAATTTGCCTAATATTGATATATCGTCATTTAACTAAATTATCTTCTTCATTTACTTCGCTGGTAACACCTTGGTTCACATTTTCTGGTTCGATTACAATATCTTCACCAGGTTCATTTTGTAAGACGGCATAATCTTCTGCAGGAGATTTATGTTGTACTATCAGTACTCCCCTAGAAGTATAAATAGTAATTATTTAAGGATTCAATCCATTTCATCTTTTTTTACACAATATAGTTTCTTAAAAATAAAATAGTTTTCGTGTCTGGATAAATAATTAATATATTCAAGACATAGTGAACGTTTGCTTATTATGAAGAATGTACGGATTGCTGTTAAAATATAATCGTTCTAAAACAAATGATGAGTCAAAATGTTCAACAAACAGACACAGAGCCAAATGTACGCCTACATATAAGGCGGTCGGCGAACTGGAGAAGAGAGCGGAGAGGGCAGCGGAACGCAGGGCGGAATCACGCGTACTCGCTAGATGGTAGTGCAGCGTTCAAATTTGTTTGATATTTTCGCGCGTACTATGTCATTTCGTATTGCAGTTGGTTAAAATAAGCCTTCAAACCCGCGACATGTGTAGCCAGTGTCCGAACTACTCTCCGTCATCCGCTGGGCTACCTTCTCCGCGTCCAGCATTATGTGTGGCCGTACACTAACACAGTATTTCCATTTGCAAGGCCATGATTAACATGAACATCAGTTAATTCTTCATATGGGTGATTTTTTGTACTAATTAAACAAATTTAGAGTGTTTAATAAAAGCTAAATCTCTTTATTGGCAATGACGGTATATCTAAAAACATTGCGGTCAAGGCATACTCAATGATGTTTCTATTAACACTATTTTCATTTCGAGAAAGTGACAAGAGGTTCAATGAAAGCACAAAAAAAATATTTTGTTTAAAATTAAGAGAACATAAAAATGTACCAGTGGCGTACTAAACTTTTGTCAGAAGCCCTATGGTAACATTGACAATCAATCCACTGTGTAATCTGTTAAGTCAATTTTTTACTGCTAGTAAGTCGTTGACAAATTAAATTGCGCCTAAAATTCTTTTTTAATATCTTCTAGAAATTCTTAACATCTGAACTGAAAATCCGCATAACTTTTTATGAGGAAAACCAATTTACTTTTAACGAACGAATCTACCGTTTAATTTATTCTCATACTTTATCTTATTTATAATATTTTTATTCTCACTTTCAAGAGATGTTGCCTCCAAAGTCAGTTTTATCAAATTTCAAGAGAACCGTTTCATAAGAAATAGAGTGCAAAACAAGAGAAAGTGTAGCATTCATATACTAACTTTGGGCTCTATTTCTTTATTAAAGAATTAATGCCCTTTCAGAGGTTAGGACGCAAGAGACTTCAAAGCAAATGATTTTCAAGAAGTCTGTGATAGCTTTTATAATGATCAAAGATATATTCCCAAACGTAATACTTACATAAAAATGATGGATGAAAATAGTAAAATGGCTGCGGTAACAAAGTTAAATAATCCAGGATCGGTATTAATTGTTGCATTATACAGCGCCGTGTATCCAGTCGAACTGAGGGGGCCAAGAATATTTGAACCAATACTAAAAGCCGATAAAATTTTGGCTACTTCTTCCTGGTTGACTAGTTTTGAGATAAGCGATCGCATTAGGGCACCTTGTCCGGAAGCTGGTAGGTTGAATATCGCTCCTACAATAATAATCCTTATTATAGTCACTTAGTGCTATTTTCTATTTATTAGGTGAATAACTTTAAAAATGGTCTCTAATAATCTAGCCTAAACACGAAGACTGTTAAAAGTTGAGTAGCCAGGTTTTATAAACTTCGGGAATATCCTCATGGTAAAAGTTAAACTAACCCAAACCTAAAGCGTCGGTAATACCAAAGTTTACAGAATTAAAAATATAAGTTGATTCACTCCGCGCCATCGTCAAATTCCACTCCGCCGCTCCCCGCCTGCCCGGTAGACTGGTGCCAGTCTATAGTGGAGAGCTGGGTGATTTAAGTTTATTTTAAATTTGTTTACGGTCCGGCGTATAGGGTGAGATTTCAAAAATAGCGGTTGGTTTTTGGTGGATTTCTGAGTAAAATGTCTAGTCGAAATATTTGTTCAGTAGTTGATTGTGAAAGACGAATGGCAGACAATATATCGCTCTTTAGGTGCCCAAAAGGGTAGGTATGTATTAGTTTGTTATAAGCTTTTATTTAACTTCACTTGTATGTTTGGGTCAAATCTTACAAGTTAAATTTGTCCTACTTCCCATCAATGTTCAATATTAATATCGATTTATAGCGAGTACAATAGAGTATGTAATAAAAAAAACTTGCAGGTGTCGAGCCTGGAAAAGTGCCTTAGAATTTATAGGATCCCACAAATATGCGAATGATACACCAATGTAATGTCATAGCCGTATTAGAATGTGTGGTTTGCATTTTAATGAAAACAGTTTTGCAAATTCTTCTATAGTTCTGTTCACGCTCAAAAGTTAGCGTGGCGCCTTATGGCAATGCTTTTCTTATGGGAAATAATTGTGCATCGTTGCCAACTCGGCCGCCTTTTAGTAACGTATGGAACGTTGATAATTATTTATACAAGTATTTTTATCGTTAAGCACTATTAATAATTAATATTTTCATATTTATATTTTTATAGTAGGTGTACAGGGTGGCTCGAATTCGAGTCTATATATGGGGATCACGAAAACCTTAAGATACAGTGTCGGTCAAATTAGAGCAAAATTGCGCATTTAGGTGCCTAACAATATGTCGTTTAGAAATTTTTAAAATCCCAAGTATTTCCGGAGATATCCGGAAAAAAACCGAAACTGTGAAAAATCGTTTTATTTTTTTCCTGGGATTATTTAAAAGCGGATTTCAAATTAAATTGCACTTTTTGTTTTGCCAGTTTTTCCGCTCTATCCAATGGTGATATTCAGTTTGGAAATCGACGTTTCGTCTTCAAGGGGTTATCATCAACTTTCTTTTATTAAATATGAACTAATTTTGTTATCGTTTTTCAGATGATATTGACGTTATTAATATGATTATGTATTCTTAGTTTTTTTTTTATTGAAGTGAAACTTCTTTAGCGGGGGTAGTAAGTCAGAAAAAATTAAAATATCAAATGAAATGGAAACCAAAGTGAGCTAGAGGGCTGAAATTTTCAGGACATGTAGCCGGGGTAAAATGAGGATGCTGGACGAAAACTGGACCCCGTACCCCCTCATTCGGCCAGGAGAGGGGGGAGAAGACAAAACCAAAATAATTAATTTCGGGAGAACGGGAGGAGGTGCTCTAATTTAAGGGGGGATTTTGGGAAAAAAACGTTATTTTGCCGATATCTCTGCAAGGGAGCTTCGGATCGAAAACCTGACATGTTATGACCCTGATTTACGGGGTCATCAGTGGGGGGGGGAGGGAATTATACCCCCACCTCCTCGGACCCAAAAATATTTGAAAAAATGGGAAGAAATTTAAAAAAAACGAAAAAAATTGTTCGAAAAGTTAATAAAAGTATTATAAAATAACCCAAAAATATTTGAAAAAATGGGAAAAAATCAAAAAAAAACGAAAAAAATTGTTCGAAAAGTTAATAAAAGTATTAAAAAACGAAATAAGAAAAAAAATAATAAAAAGAAAAATTTAGAGAAACGCGGTTTTCGGCGAAAAATGGCGATGGAGTTCAGCTACGAGGTCGGGGGAAAAATGCTTTATGAAAAAAAAAAGTTAAAAGAATGCAAAAATAAAAAATAAAAAAGTGCCGAAACTAAGGGGCAAAAGTTGAGGAAAAAAAGCTTAAAAAATAAAAACTCAATTTCTATTATAACATCTCTTTCAGTTGTGTGCTTATAAAGCTGAGGCACATAATTTTTATTTTTTTTTTACTTTTTCTTTTGGTTATTATTTATTTTGCTTTTGCGTAATTTTGAATAATTTAGATTAATTAAATTTAATTAAAGTCCGTATTTTAAAAAAGTTCATGACCCCTTCAAGATGAAACGTCGGATTCCATACCCCTCATCAACTTTTTTTAAATACGAACTTTAATTAAAATTAATTAACTTCAACTATGCAAAATTACGCCCAAGAAAAATAAATAATTAAAAAAAGAAGAAGAAAAATAAAAATACTGTTATATTAATAACGCCAATATCATCTAAAAAACGATAAAAAAAATTAAGTGCGTATTTAAAAAAAGAAGCGAAGATAAAAACAGTATCGCGATTATATGTTTTACAGATCGATGATGGTCTTGAATTCAACAACAAAATTCGCCATTTTATATCCGCCAGTTTGATTTTTGATAAGAAAAAAAAATAAATTGTATTGTCACGGGAGCCAAACATACATGCCAAATCTGAAATAAATCGGACATTTAGAAGTAGTGCTAATTCAGCTTGCAAGATTTGATTACAGACAGACAGACCCACAGGTCTGAAAATCTGCCATTTTGAATGTTCAAAATCTGATAAAAAATTCACATTCCTTGTCCCCAAAAACCCACATATACCAATTTTAAACGAAATCGGACTTACTTTAAGTTGTGCCCCCACCACTAGCCTTAAAGGGAAGAGGGAAGGAGTGTAAGCAACACCATAGTTTTGTATTTTCATTGGAACTGCATACGCGTACCAAATTTGAAGCCAATGGGATATGTAGAAGTCAGCTAAAATTGACTTGCAAGGTTTAACCCTAAATCGGCCATTTTGAATCCGTCATTTTGAGTTTTCAAAATCTGATAAAAAATTCATATTCCTTGTCCCCAAAAACCCCCATATACCAATTTTAAACGAAATCGGACATACTTTAAGTTGTGCCCCGCCACTAGCCTTGAAGGGGGGGAGTGTAAGCAACACACCATAGTTTCGTATTTTCATTGGAACTGCAAACGCGTACCAAATTTGAAGCCAATGGGATATGTAGAATTAAGTCAGCTAAAATTGTCTTGCAAGATTTAACCCCAAATCGGCTATTTCGAATCCGCCATTTTGAATTATCAAAATCTGATAAAAAATTCATATTCCTTGTCCCCAAAAACTCCCATATACCAATTTTAAACGAAATCGGACATACTTTAAGTTGTCCACCACTAGCCTTGAAGGGGGGAGGTGCATGGAGTGTAAGCAGGACCACAGTTTTGTATTTTCAGTGGAACTACAAACGCGTACCAAATTTGAAGCCAATGGGATATGTAGAAGTTAGCTAAAATTGACTTACCAGATTTAACCCAAAATCGACCATTTTGAATCGGCCATTTTGAATTTTCAAAATCTTATAAAAAATTGATATTCCTTGTCCCCACAAACCACCATATATCAATTTTAAACGAAATCGGACATATATAAAGTAGTGCCCACCTCCCCTACCCTTGAAGTCAATCGGACATTTAGTCATTTAGAAGTACTTCCAATTCAGCTTGCAAGATTTGATTACAGACAGACAGACAGACATACAGACAGACCCACAGGCAAAAGTAAA
>JAEQML010069242.1:0-17632 GCA_016904865.1 Pissodes strobi | reverse complement strand
TGTTAATCTAAAGTTCAGCTTTTACGATTACGCTACCACATATTACTGTACCACATGCTCGCCTAAAATTGCTACACTTTCAAAACTTTCATAATTTTTTGGCGCCCGATCGTGTCGTACCGGAAGTTTGCATACAATTCTCACCCTGGTTTTTATTGAAATTATTTTTTGAATGGTGTCGGTCTAGTTTTAAACGTTTGCCATGCAGCAATTAACTGCCTAATGAAGTCAAAGAACTGGTGTCAATCACCACACCTCTAGCAACTAATTGATTCTCGCGTATATTGCAAGGAATGTAACGTTATTTTTTGTGACTAGGAGTAATCATTATGTAGTTGTCGATAGCCTGGTCAACGAAATCACGAAAGCAATTATGCAATAATTTCGAATCACAACTTACTAAAAATTTCAAGTTTCAATAAAATATCTTTACAAAATAATAGCGGCACACAAAACGTTTGGAAAATCATACCGAGAACACATAGACCAGTGTCATCTTTTAAGCATGTGCCGAACAACATTGAGCAAGCTTTTGGTACTTGGAACGGATTGGGATGTCTTCTCTTTATAAGCAGAAATGTTCTTTACGTCGACAATATGGCAATACACTACGAAACTTTACCAAACTCTCTAAGACTGTAAAAAATAACGAAGATATTTTAATACCAAATTCTTACTAAATACAAGTAGGCGAAAATGGAGCGTATTGGTGAGCTTTACGCCTCTTCCTTATTTTTTGGAAACTTGTCCGGAAAAGTAAATTGAACACATAAATATTTAGAACTTTGAATATATTCAGCTGTAAATACAAATGTGGTAATGCCATTTTTCAACATTTACTCCTCCAGGGTAATACATACATAACTACATTAACACCTCTGAATCTGCCGATGAGCTAACTCAAGTTATCCTTGCTGGTATGGAATCCCCTCTTCTATGTAACGTGTCTCAAAGGGTATACCATGGTTTGGGAAAAACTGCTCAAGAACACTCAATGCTAAAAATGCTGCCTACCGCAAATGGCGCCGAGATACGACAGCCGAAAATCGAAATATATTCATCACGACTAGAAGCCAGTATAAGCGGACCATTGACGAGAGTAAGGAGGGATATAATGAGCAGATCAAAAAAAAGCTTCTCAACTATCCTAACGTATCAAGATCTTTTTGGTCAGTTACCGAATTAGGGTTTCTCAAAGGTGTCAATTCCACCACTGACCAAAGATGATCGCTCAATAGCGGAAACGGTCAAAGAAAAAGCGAACATTCTTGCCGAAATATTTGCATCAAATTCTACCTTAGATCCTCAAGGAAAGACTCCCCCAACTATCCCTAGAGTGAATTTCTCAATGCCAGGTCTGGTATTTCGTCACCGCGAAATGAAACGGATACTCGGAAGCCTAGACGCTAACAAGGCCACAGGACCGCAGGGCGTTCCCGCAATAGTGCTATCATACAGAACTGCATGCTTTCCTTCTAGTTGGAAATGCGCTCAGGTGCAACCAATTCCGATGAATGGTAATAAACGATTTTACGATTCAAAATAACTACCGTCCAATTGCCTTAGTTCCCATCATATCCAAAGTCATGGAGAAACTGATCAGCGAACGGCTCTTAAAATATCTCGAATCGGCAGGCATCATAAGCGATCGCCAGTATGGCTTTCTCAAGCACAGATCAACGGGAGATTGCCTGACTTACGTGACCTACCTGTGGACCAAAGCCATCGAAAGGTGCGGCAAATCTCGTGCAGTGGCTTTCGACATATCCAGAGCATTAATTGATAGAGTGTGGCATGCCGGATTTTTAAGCAAATTGACAGCATACGGTCTGCCACCAGCACTGCCTCTAAGACTTTCCAATTTCTAAGGGATCGAAACATCCGGGTTGGTATTGATGGACATCTCTTGGAGGAATTTAAAATCAATGTCGGAATGCCCCAAGGGTATATACTATCGCCCATACTGTCCTGCTCTATATAAACGATCTCTTAGACATGGCAAACAATTCTATTTGCGGCTTTGCAGACGACAGCTCTCTTATATCATCATTCATGTCGCGGACTCCAATGGCCGCTGCTCGTTCCCAACGCGAGCGAGACAATCAGATTGCTGCCATCAATGAGGATATGAACGCCTTCGTGGAATGAGGCGAGGAAAACAATGTCTAGTTTTACGCAGGAAAGACTCAAGCCGCTGTCTTCTCAAAAAAAGTAAACACCGTAGGGCCTGACATCAATGACAGGACAAACACTGACTCTGGCCTCATCCATAAGCTTACTGGGCATCAATATATCAACATGTTTTGGCGTAATCATGTCACCAAAATCGCCAAGGCAGCCGCACAAAAGCTAGGAGCACTCTGAAGAGCAAAAAAGTTGTATACACCTCATCAGTTCTTACTGCTCTATAACGCCCAGATAAACCATCTCTGGAATGCTGTTCCCATGTCTGAAGCTCGGCAGCCAAACACTTTCTTTTTGAAATGGTTAGAATCATACTTGACTAATAGGAAACTATACATTAAAGGATTAAATGGTTTGTCATCAGATCAGAGCATTGAGCATGGGGTTCCTCAAGGCTCAGTGCTCGGTCCGCGTTTGTTTCTTATATACATCAATGACCTAGCATCCATCAGCATTAATGGATCATTTACATTATTTGCTGATGATACACCAATATTATGGCTAGGAACAGATAGTGATATTTTGAGGGATACCATCAATCACGACATTGGGACAGTGGTGGACTGGTGCGATAGCAACAGGCTAGTGTTTAGTATATCTAAAACCAACATTTTAGCATTTAAGTGTCCTGTGATGGATGTGACCCTCAATGATATTCCAATAAATAATAAAGAAAACTATACATTTCTTGGTTTGATTATTGATACCAGGTTAAAATTTGAAGATCACATACATAATATGAGGAAAAAATTAGCTTCTGCATGCTACGCTATAAGGGTTGTAAGAAATGATTTGGGTCAGGATTTGACTAGGGGAATATACTTTGCCTTGGTGGAATCTCATTTAAGATATGGAATTCAATTTTGGGGTTTTACCAGGAGTCAGCTCATTCAGCCTATTTTTGTACTTCAAAAGCGGGCCATGCGATACTTGTGTGGGGTTGGTCCCAGAGAGCATTGTAGACCTCTGTTTGTTCATGGGAGGATTCTGACATTGACCTGCATATTTATTCTTGACAGTGAATATGGTTCACAGGAACTGTAAATCACTGGATAACAGTGCTGCAAGAGTTACCAGATTCAACAACGATAACTTAGGCCTGCTTATACCAAGATATGCTTTAACGAAAAAATCTATTATCTACGAAGGTATTAGAATGTTAAATCACTTGCCTCTGGAACTTAAAAACTTGCAATGTTCTAAATATTTCAATAAGAGAGTGAATAAACTTTTACTTACCAAGGCATATTATTATCTTGATGAATTCTTTGTTGACAGACTATGATGCCAATTTTATTTGTTTTATTGAAATTTTGTTAATATTGTGTATATTTTAATAACCCTGTCGCATTTTATTGATATTTTTGTGTATAATTTAAGTGTATGTGTATTATGCATTTTATTGTTTGTCTGTCTAGTATGCTTTGTTTTTTGTTTTTGTAGTTATTTTATTTAAACGCTTGTTGAGAACTGCTCTATATTAGTCGAGATATTAGTGTTAGCAAGGACTTTTTTTATTTAACCACTTTATTTTTTCAGCTTTGTCAATGAGGGTCACAACCCTTTGTACAATAAAGCATTTTTGAATTTGAATTTGAATTTGGATATTGGACGCCATGCAGAGGAGAGCAGTCCATCTTGTGGATGACCCAGAGTTGACTAAATACCTCGGTCATCGAAGAAAAGTGGCGGACCTATCTCTTTACTATCAACACTACTACCAAAGGTGTGTGAACGAGCTGACACTTATGATTCCGCCCAGAGTTGTGCTAAACAGAAACACCCGTCAGACATAAGCTGCTCATCAACATACGATTCAGTTGCGGACACCTAGAACGTCGCTGTTACATGACTCCGTTATCTAGAGGACTGCCTCGCTCTGGAATGGACTTCCGGTAAGGTCTTTTCCGAAAACTACAACCTACGGCGCTTCAAGCCCAACGTCTACCATCTTCTCCGCCCACGCATTACTGGTATAGGACTTTCCTTTCCTGTGTGTGCCGAATCATAACAAAAAATTGGCTGTGACTGTGTGTTGATAGGTACAGGGTGTTCCAACAAGGACTGAACAGGGGCTTATTGTTGACCTTTCCTGTATTTCTAAAACAAACCAAAATAGCAATTCCATGTATTTTTTTCTGTTAAAATCAAAAATTGGAACCAAAAAACATTTGAACCTAAAACAAAAAACTTACGCCATGGATGAAGTGTTTTTTAAAGGGAAGACCTTGTATATTACTACATTTTTGGACTATCTAGCGAAATCTAAACACATTTCGTGTATAGTATACTATACCTATCTTTAGCTGTTTACGAAATAATGACAGTTGTAAATCGGGCATTTTGTCACTAAGCTATGGAATGACAGAAACTATAAATTTAACCGGAGGTTTAAAAGTTCCGGTTAATTTTATCCGCAGGTTAAATTCGAAGTTACTGTCATTCGATAGCTTATGAAAACCTAAGATAGGAATGTGCAAACCGTTTTCTTTGATATCGTGCGGTTTAGATTTTAGAGCCTGTCAAAGTGTCAAAATGACCGACTTTCAACTGCCAATATTTCGTAAACAGCTAAAGATAGGTATAGGATATTATACACGAAATGTGTTTAGAGTTCTCTAGACAGTCAAAAAATTTAATAATATGTAGGGTGTTCCGTATATGCGTAAGTCTTTTGTTTTTGCTTCAAATGTTTTTTTGGTTCAGTTTTTAAATTTAGCAGTTAGAAATACATCGAATGGTTATTTTGGTTTGCCTTAAAAATACAGGGAAGGTAAAAAATAACCCCCGTTCAGTCCTCGATGGAACACCCTGTACATAGTAGATTTAGACCCAAAAATAAACATTGATTATTTGCCACGAAAGCTACAACTCACACCTGCGTTTTGATTTACAACTCGCGTGTGACTTATTGACCGCCCTTCTGGTCTGAAATGACAATAATAATAGCACTTTCTACGTTGTCACTGTCTAAACTTTTTCTAGCCTAACTTATATAATAATAATATACAAGTACCCTAAATGGTAAATATTAACTTAACAACTTAACAAAATTATAACAAAAGAACTCTAAAATTGACTCTACAATATGGTCACTTAAATCTACATTAAATGTAGACATATTGGTGCTGCTACTTGTACCCTTTGGGACGAACGGTTTAAATATTAATTTTAAAATATCATTTTATTGAGCTACGGATGCGATATATGGGACGACTGAAAACACGAAGGTCCGAGATGCTTGCTTCTTTCTCAAATATGATACATCAACTTCCGTTGCCGTTGGGCGCCAAATTTGCAACACATTTTTCCTATTAAAGTTAGCAAGTAAAGATTTTATTTAAAAACAAACCTAGCACCGGAGAGTCATGTTACAATGCCCGGCCCCGGTAGTGGGGTCGTAGAGCGCCACCAGGTTTTCCCAATTAATGTGAAAAAGCTCCGCTGGTGTCGTACGGGGTTGCTAGGCACGCTTATCAAACAAAGAAACTCAATCCCCAACTTAATAAAGAAAACACAATCTAAAATTTAAGGAACAATCTATTTGCTACTAAGTTCTTTTTTTTTAAATCCAGCAACAACCGTACAGTAAGATTTGCAGCTTAAAGACAAAGGAATGTCAAATGACTATTAAATTAACTACGAGAAACGAGAAATACTAGAGAATATTCCCCAACAAAACGATAAACTTTTAAAAATCCAAATCGACAGCAGCAAATATTGGAAATAGCCCATTCCTACTACCCAATGCTGCCAACAGTACCAACCGAATATTGCTAGAATTACAGCAGGTCGCGTGGAAAGATAAATATAAATATCTGAAACCAGCCGCAGCCAGAGGTCCCAAAAAGTTTTATCAGAAGTTCTCAAAAGTTATGAAATATTTAAACCGAAAATAAAATATGAATTTCACGGATCTAATGAAGCCTAAAAGCAGGTTTTATTAACACAATTCTTATAAATATAAAACGGTTTGCTGGCCGTACTACGGTAATGTAATATAAATCAAGCAAAGTTATACTAATAACATAATATCCTATTTTAGTGATTGGATCAAACCTAAGCGTCTGTGGTTCGCTTATCAACTACAATAAATTTAGTCACAAAGTGCCTGAGGGCTACATAAGAGCAAGGGATGACAAAAATAGCTACTCAAGGCCACAACAGTTATAAAAGCTAATACAAATATATCGTTAACCTATATTTAAGATAAAATTAATTTACATTAATAAATGCGGCATCCTTAAGCTTATTGACAGCAAATCGAATCAATAAATTTAGAATTAATTAACCGAAGAGTATTGACCTCTTTTCAATAATTCTTACCGCAAAATACAGCATTTTTTTGCCAAAATGCAGCATATAAAATGAAATTTAAGAAAATATTTTACACTGGCCCAAATCGGACTGTTACATGGCCATAAAGAGAAACAATTGGAGGAGCATAATATGCTACAGCATTATTAGCACATTTAACCAAGACAAGGGCAACTTCTTTGATATCGTATTTTAAAATCAAGTCAGGTATATTTACCTAATCTAACATTTCTTCATAAGACACACGAAGGTGTGAATGAGAAGTATCCATAAGTTACACGTCATCGTCAGAATTGCTGGTACCTAAATACATATTGCCAGTGTTTTTAGACGCAAGAGCTTAAAGTAGTTTTATGCTTTGAATTGAAATTATTTTTTGATGATTTTTATGTGTGTTTCGATAAATCCTAGATTTTCCACGCTCTCTTCCATTCCTCATCTTTTGTTCACGTTCTACTTTGGGATAATGTTTAATACTCTCTGGTGTTAGTAAAGTTCCAGAAGTGAATGGGCTCTCAGACGTTATCGATCTTTCTATGTTTGTTATGTCCTCTCGTTCCTAGTTTTCTTGGACTCTATTATTTGTGTGCTTTTCTTTACGAGCATTAGAACTATTTTGATAGTACGTCTCAACTACGTTGGGGTTTGAAACCTTCGGCAAAATGCACTAAAACGGAGTTTTAGTACGTCTCACATAACGCAAAGTCATCTTCTCCAAATGCCAGCTTATTATAAGGTCATATACCAGGTCTACTAAAACGACTGCTAATGCTTTTGACACTAAAATTGAAGGGTTTCCTGAAAATAAAAATTAGCATATATTGTTAAAATATTGATACGTCCTAAACTTTCTGGAAAGTAATTGGTTTAACTAATTAAAAAATCGATAGTATTGGAGCAGCTGGTTAAAGTCATACACATCGATATTTTGTTTTTATTTACATATCACCTTGGGCAATAGAATTTAAGCTAATGCGACGTAAATATTGACGTCCGCAAAGCGATAGATAAAATAAATGGCAATATTTTACTCACCCCCAGAGGCGGAGAAAGGCATGGGTACAGCCTCGCATCCTTAAGGGCCGTGCACTATGACTAAGTTGGCTATTGACCATTATTTTCTCAAAATATGGGGGAGCCTCGCAAAATATATCTTTCCCACTTCCAAGTTTGGTCTTGCCCCGTCGCTGCTCACCCGGGTAACCAAAATATGCAAAGGTGGCGCACTCCTTTGGTGAGTAATATCTTGCATCAAAAACATACCTCAGCTTGTATTTGTTCAGTGATTTATATCAGCAAAATATAGATATAAATACGTCAGGAGTTCCCAGGGTCATAGATTACCCAACCCTGTGCCAGGGTTCTCATTTAAGGTTCGTGTTTCTTATTATTGGAGATAATAAAATTAAATACTGCATTTATTACTGCAAAATGTAGCTTTCCTTGGCGCGATGTCTGCTTTGACACTGACGAACCGTCGGGCTGTTGCGAAGAGATTACGCAAGCAATCGCCTCAGGAATGGAAGCATACATCCCAAATTCTATCAAGTTACTGCCAAAAGGAAGTCCCTGGTTCGGCAGAAGATGCGAAAGAGCCGCAGGTAGGAAACAGCAAGCCTACAAGTACTGGCAGCAAAATCAGACCTCTGAAAATCCCAATTATTTTACCGAAGCGAGAAACGAATGCAAACGTGTGATTGACGAAACTAAGAACAAACACAATCAAAGGGATAAACTTTTGCAATGCCCCAGTGGCTCTAGGAATTTCTGGTCGGTAGCAAAGGCAGTAAGTAATAACTTTACAAAAACGTCTCTCCCACCTTTGACGAACGAATGTGCACGTTGAAATGTTTTCATCGCACTCAACCATAAACGTCTCCAAGGCAAGGATCTCCCCATCATATCCAACATCAACACTACCATTGCAGAAGTTAAGTTTCACCACCGTGATATTCGTAATATTCTCGAAGAGCTAGATACGCAAAACATCAGGACCAGATGAAATACCTGCGATCGTGTTAAAGAACTGCGCCAATGAACTAACACCCATTCTCTCCAGACTTTTTGTCTCTGTCTTACCGAAAGCGGATATACCCATCTTCTCGGAATGTCGCTCGAGTGCAACCTGTACCAAAAAAAGGCAAGAAAGCCACGCCATCAAACTATCGTCCAATAGCCTTGCTTCCAATAATCTCTAAAGTCATGGAACGTGTAGTCAGCCAGCAACTACTCAAGCACCTCAAGACCAACAGAATAATTAGCGATAACCAATACGGCTTCACCAAAACAGAGATCGACCGGAGATATATTGGCCTATATCACATATATATGGAGTAGGGCAATGGAGAACTCCGGAGAATTACGGCGATTGCGTTAGATGTTTCAAAGGCATTCGACAGAGTTTGACATGACGAATTGTTCAACAAACTGCCGTCTTTCAGATTGCCAGCGTCTCTCTGCAGCTGGCTTGCCAGCTTCCTTAAGAACCGATCTCTGCACGTTGCAATTGATGGACACTTCTCAGACACATTCACCATAATGCGGGAGTGCCTCAGGACGCAATACTTTCACCAACTCTGTTTCTCATCTATATCAATAACCTGCTAACCGAAACCAATAATTCTGACCAGTACTGTGTTGTAGCCGGCGCCAATAATTCTGTTTACAATTTTGCAGATGACAGTACCCTTGTCTCCCAAACTAAACCACAAAAACCTTTACCATCGACTGAGACATATCACTGCAGATAGGAGCAGATTACAACAATTAAAAAAGATCTGGAGAAAGTTTGAACCTGATGGGATAGGAATTTGGTCAAATTTAATGCTGTAAAAAAACAAGAAAGCTAATACGGCGTGCCCTGACATCATTATGGCAGGATCGCCCATTACTCGTTATCCTCGTCAATTGGGCTACTGGGTGTCACGGTCAACAGCAATATGTCCTGGCTCTACAAAGCGCAAATAAGACCGTGCTTAGAGTATTGCTCACATATCTGGAGTGCCGCACCAAAGAATACCCTAAAGCTGCTGGATTCAATTCAGAAGAGAGCAGTGTGTTTCGTAGGCTACCCGGAGTTGACTCGGGATCTGGATAGTCTGGCACACCGCAGACATGTGGCCGTGATTTCCCTATTTTATAAATATTTTCACGGCAGATGTTCCCAGGATTTGCCCCCATCAGCGCCTGAAGTCGCGACAGACGGCTAGAAAGTCGCTTATAAGGACTCCTTTGTCTGGCGCACTGAATCACTGTGGAACTCACTCCCTGGACATTCTGTTTCCCCCTAATTACAACCTACAACTGTTTAAGAACCGTGTCAATCAACATCTTCGCACATGCACCGCTCGTCGAGTGCTAAAGGCTCTCCCTTTAGTGTGTGTGTCCCTACCATAAAGAAAAATTAGCTTTCACTAGAAATATGAATTCTCAAGATTAGAATTTATATACCCCTTAAGTGGTCAGTGGTCGCAATCTCAACCGACTAAGTTTCCTGAAGGGCGTAGGAATTATTTTTGACTTAAAGTGACGTTTCGACGTTCATATTGATTTTGTAATTAATGCATACGCCCAAATTATGTGCTATACGTAACATACACATTATTAATGTCTTTTTCGAAGATATGCTTCAAAGATACAAAATTTTGCCGGTGTAAATTTCTTCTAATTATTAGGTTTTACTGATTTTAACATTATTTTATCTAAAAATGAGATGGATATATAATTTATTTTATCTAAGTTCATGACATTTAAAACTTATTCGCAGGATAATTCCTTTGTAATTATTTTAAGAATAAACTTACTTGTGCTTGAAAAAACTGGGCCTAAGCAACACTGTTAGTGTTGTATTAACGGTTTGTATCTCCAATGTTTACCAATGAATAAATAAACTTTTTTCGAATCATCTAAGTTTAAGGATTTTTTATAGGCACATCACAATTTTTTGATGCAACCTTCTTTAACTGATCTCCTAAAGTAGCTTATAAGGCTCTTTTCCACACTTCCTGCTCTAGAGGTTTTCTCTTCCTGAAGCTTTTTTTTGTTTTCTTTATACGTATGGCTATTGCAGATGGAAAATATGATCCCAATGTTGGTGGAATATGATTTTTATGATTCATGTGGGAGATTCAGATTAGACTTATTTTCGCTAGGATTTCCTTCCGATTTTAAATACCTGGTTTAAAGTAGATATGCACGGTTCTTTAATATTCATTATGTACTCTGCTAAGTATATAAATTGGGTACTAAACAATCTATATTAACAGATTTACTCAATACTCATATACTCTATAATTTGATCAGAGTTCCTGTAATGTTTGGAAGAGTTTAATTATTATTAAAAATTAACGAAAAAATGCAGCAATTTCTTAAACAATATACTGTTTGCCACATAGCGGAAATTACGTTTTTGCCAGTTTTCATATTTCGTTCTAAAAACCTTTTGCACCATTTGCACTAATTGCAAATACTTATTATTTTTTATTTTTAGTCATGGAGTTTGAAATTAGAAATCTACTTTTTGCGTCACCCTATGCATTTTCAAGGCATGTCCAACGTTCCACAAAATGTTTATTGATCTGCAAAGTAAAAGCCAGTCAATGAGATGCACTCATCCGAAGGAAACAAGATTCACTTAGAGGCCATGACCTAAAGCTCGTCTGCTACCTACAATTATACCCATGATGCCATACATAGCCGCCTGATCTTGATGCTCTTGATCTTGACAAGACTCTTGAACTTGCCTCTTTTTAAAGTTATTTGTCAAGACAATGTCACTTGCCTTGTTGTGGTTTCTATTTGTTTTGATATTGATTTGTCGCCCGATTCATGCTTGGGTGGAAGTGAAATTCTGGTATGTCTTGTTGACTGGCTGAAAAACCGATTGCAATCACAAAAAGTACCTATTGTAAATTAAATCTAAATGTCTTTCACTTATTCTCAAAGCTGCCGTATTTATTAAATAATTGAGTTCATTAAAAGGGATATGATATTTTCACCCGATTACGACGGTCTACCACTAAGCACAAAAAGTCAAACACGAAATGTTCAGTAAAGCGCTCAATTAGTTTTAATTTATATAAGAAAATATTTGTGGCAGGTCAATTATTATCTTTTTGGGGTTTTTAGATATTAGCCACACTTGACGATTCAGTGACAAATCTGTTACTGTTTTATAAGATTTTTTCAAATTTAAAAATTTAATCACGTCAGCATACAATAACGCATTTGCACACGTCAAATAGAATTAAAAGCCACCGACAATACATTAAAAGTTTCGCAATACATATAACTTGAAAATTCCATTAAAATAGCAGGTAATAATTGTTACAATAAATAGATAATTATCAAACACTATTGAGGTAGGAGTGTAATAAGTCTTAAATATCATAATTTACCCAACGAACCCAAAACCTATACCTACTAAAACTGGAAGTCAAGTAACTTTTGTACTGTAAAAAGATTTCTCAATAAAATGGCTTTACAATTATCTTTAGAGGATCTAAATGAGAGCTGAAGTAGTTTCTTAGAAACATTTATTGCCTTAAACTCGGGTCTGCTTTAGCACTTCTTCAGCTTCTTCAGTCTGCAATACTCAGCAACCATTTTTTGTTTGTTCCTGGTGTTGTATCCGTGATAATCTTAAGGGATCTAAATTTGTCCTCGCGTTGTCTAATGAGGAGAAGGCTCTGTTGGACATAAGTGGAAGGGAAAGTAAGGATACACCTACTAGAGAACGCGTTTCTGTAGTCTTCCTTATACTGGCATCAACACACAATCCTGAAAGCCCTCCTCTGCATATCAAATACTCTTTAAGTATGTGATGAGCTACCAAGCAAGTACCCCATACAACAGAGTATAATAAGCATTTGTCAGCACCTCGTTCAAAACACAGTCTGTCAAGTTGCACAATACAAACGCACTACTGCTCAGTCTCGTACAGACACTCCCAGCATATACGTCCCATATTAGTCTGCTATCGATGTTCAAACCCAGGAATTTCACCATCTTTAAACCGCTGTTGGTAGACTCTCTTAGGGAAAAGAGCATTTCCGGGATTGTGTCAGCATTCAAGGGAAGTCCATTGGTGAGGAACCAAACAAGCTGATAAGAACTGAACTACGACCTTCTGCTTGGAGTGCTCCCTCACAAAAATGACATTGTAGCCCGCAAAAAAAACACACACACACAACCAGCATTTGGTCTGCACGATGACAGATTATTTATGATCTCTTGCAATTTGATAGCAATCACTGAGTTATAAATGTGTCAAGGCGATGATGCTGCTACCCCTAAAATTAGAATGCCTCAGTCCAGAAGAATATTATCCGTGACACAGTCGAACGTCTTACTCCGGTCGCAGAATAGTGCCGAAAAGTACTCCATATTCCAATCAGATCCAAGACTGCCATGGTGGCATTCTGGCCGTGTCTAAATCCAAACTGTTGATATGTAATTAATGACTCAAAAATCCTATAGTCTGAGGAGGCATGACACTTTCAAATACTTTGGATACATGTGGCAGCAATGAAATGGATCGATAGTTTATATCGTGGTTGTTATCCCCCTTTGAATACAGTGGCCTTACTAGCGCCCGTTTAAAAGTTTTCTCAAAACCACATATTTAACAATTTTGTCAGAGCAAATTTTTTTATTGATTTTAATAGTATCACGATAAGCCCATAGATGTAAGCACTTTTCGTTTCTCTTAATTATTCAATAATATCCCTCAACCCCACAAGACCAACCCCCTGAAAAGCAAACTTTTTATCAGGAGAGTTGATACTAAATTTATATGCTAATATTGGACAGTTATTCTGAGTGTCTTCTTTATTTCCTTGTTTAGCATTTATAACTTCTCACATGAACTTTGTGGGATTACGAGCGGAATTTATAGCTCTATCATTTGCCAATTTGTTGGCATCTTTTATAGCTTTCCGATATATTCCTCCTGATTATTCACTCTTCCACACTGTTTACACACATCACCAATAAAACACAATCGGTTCCTCATGTTACGGAGATCTTCGTTAAACCAACTTATCCTGTTGGGCTAATTAGACATCAAAGTATAATACTTTTGAGGAAAAGAGTATAAACACGGGTCCTCCTGCAGACCAATGAAACTTTTCTTGTACATCTAAATGGGCATCATCTATCCAATTCTAAGACAGATCGTGTAGGACACTATAGAACCTACCTAGACCAGCCTGTGTGATAGGTGTTTTACCAAGAAGATATTCTTAGTTTTTATTTTGAAATATTGCACTTGACCATTATGATCGGCAATATGAATACAATTATTTTGGCCTTAGCACAGTCTGATGGGAAGTTCATAAAGGTTACAAAAACAATCCCACAGAGCCACAGAATTGTTATTTCAAATATTTCTCGATCTTGTATAATTTGTATTAATTTCCAAATTGTATTTCCATAACATTATGTATATTCTCGAAATTGTAAATATAATAATGTTTTTAGAAAATTACTTGTTGTTTTTGTAACTTCTGCACTTTTCACGGAGTGATTCCTAATATGGACTTTTTTTTCGCTTTTCAGTTGATATTGGCATTCAGTGGCGGATTTACCCTAAGGCCCGGTAGGCGGGCCTAGGGCGGCCAGATTTTAAGTTGGCAATAAAGTAATTTCATTATGTAGTCTATATGGTGGATGCTGAGAAAGGGGCGGCTGATAGCTTGGGGCCTAGGGCGGCCGACACTGCAAATCCGCCACTGTTGGCGTTATTAATACGAATATGTATTTCTATTTTTTTACTCTTTTTTTAATTATTATTTTACATTTTTTGTTAAATTATTTATTTTGCTTTGGGGAAAAAATAAATAAACCAGTATATTTAATTTTACTATTTTTTATTTTCATTAAAAACAAAGGCTCCAATTTTCCACTTAAAACAAAAATAAAATATTTTTACGGAATATAAAAATTTCAAGAATACGCTAAAGCAAAATATGTAATTTAAAAAAAAAATTAAAAAAGACATATACATATTAATAACGCCAATATCATCTAAACAACGTTAAAAAAAAAGTTTGTATTTAAAAAAAGAAAGTTGATGATGACCCTTTGAAGACGAAACATCGGATTTCAAGCTGGATACCACTATTGGACAGAGCGGAAAAAGCGTCATTGCAAAGGTGCAATTCAATTTGAAATCCGTTTTTAAATAAGCCAAGAAGAAAAATAAAACGATTTTTCGAAGTTTGGATTTTTTCCGGATATCTCCGGAAATACACGGAATTTTACAACTTTCTAAGCGGCATATTGTTGGGCACTTAAATGCGCAATTTTGTCCTAATTTGATCGACACTGTATCTCTTACGGTCCCCATAAATACACTCGAATTCGAGGCACCATGTACTTTATTCACAAATGTAACTTTCACTTTTGTGAAATTATTTCAACTTTCTGCTCAAAATTATAAATAATTTCAAGTTATTTTTCAAAATTATTCATAATTTGAAATATTCAACTTTTCCAGTTAGTTATCGACTTTATTCTAGACATTTCTTTGGGAAATTTTCCACAACTTGCATTTTCAACTTTTTAGATATTTCCAAATTTCTGCGTTTTTCTTGAGAATAAATTTGACTCTATTCTCAAAATTATTCATACTTTCAGTAGTAAATTTAAAATTATGGATCCATTACATTTTTTCAAAAATCTTTGGTAATTTAGATATCTTTTTTAAAATTAGATAATACATTCGTCTTTTTCTCAAAACTACACGTAATTTCGACGTTTTGTCTGGGGTGTAAGGGGTGGTGCGAGTGAAGCTCCACACAAACGACAACCTCACCTGCACGCGGTGCACCCTGCTAGAAAACCAACGAGGCTCTGTCGACCGAGTAACTTCCGGTATGAGCACTGAGCAGTCCCCTCTCACTAGCCAACAGCTTCGGGTGGAAGAGCAAGTGGGAGACAAGGCACTCCTTTGCCCTTGGGGTGAGAAGTTGCCCCAAAAGGCAAATGAACGGAACAATTCACCGGCATAGGAATATGGAAGGCAACGGGAATCCACCATATTAAAGGTCCACATGGACATCCCAAGAAAGACAAGATGGTACAGGTACAGAAAGCAACGGTCCCTAGTCCGCGGCAGGCCTTGAATGGCCAAGGGGTACTAAAAATCCCCGCGAGGAAAAACAATGCTAGGACCCACCCGAAAGTGGAAATGAGCTCAAAACTGAAAATTGACACTTGGAATGTGAAAAGCCTATACGCCGCCGGCAGAATGGACAACTTGGTTAAGAAAATGGAAAGATGTAACATATACATTATATGGCTCAGCGAGATCAGATGGTCTGGAAATGGTAAATGTACTACAGAAAAGGAAACACTGTATTCCCTGGAAACAACATACAACATCATTATAATGGAGTGGGCTTCCTGGTCAAATGACAGACCAACAAAGCAGTAAAGAACTTTGTGGCGCTCTTTGATAGAACAGCACTACTACAAGTTGAAGCAGATCCGGTTGATCTTAACATAATCCAAATCTACGCACCGACCCTGGACAAACCTGATAATGAGGTAAAGCAACTGTGCAAAGAAATAAAAGAACTAATGGGATTAGTTAAGAAAAACGAAGAACTCATAATCATGGAGGACTTCAACGCCAAGGTTGGACAAGGACGTGTCAAGAGTACAGTGGGTGACTTTGATCTGGGAGATCGCAATGAAAGGGGAGATATGCTAATACAATTTTGTCAGGAAGAAAAACTAGTCATTGCGAACACATGGCTCAAACTGCCACCAAGAAGACTATACACCTGGCAGTCCTCACAACACACGAAAGAGCACCTCGTAAGAAATCAAATAGACTTTATATTGATCAGCCAACGAGACAGGAATGGACTGCACGGAGTAAGAACCTACCCAGGGACCGACATAGGGTCAGGTCAGAACCCTGTAGTGGATAAACTTAAAATAAAACTTAAAGAGATAGAGCGAAGACCTAGTTAGAAAATAGATATCAACAACTTAAAAAAACCTGAAGTACGGATGAAAATCAAAGAAAAGGTGAATGAGGCAATCGCCGGAACCATGGCCCGAAATCAGGGCCCATCAAGCATGGACGACACCTGGAAGAGCTTTATGGACGCCATTGTGACTGTCACAAACAACAAAATTGATCCATCAAGCGACAAAAAGAAGAAATGGATGACAGAGGATGTATTGACACTTATGGATAGGCGTAGGTCCTTCAAGAACAGGGACGAGTTGGAGTACAGGAAGATCAACAAAGAAATTCGGAAAGAGGTCCGCAAAGCTAAGGAACAATGGTTACAGGAAAGGTGCACAGAGCTGGAAGAGAAACATGATCATTTTTACACATATAAATCAGTGAAAGAAGTTACAGGTCGAACAAATCCTTGCAATCTGAACAACATAGTCGGGGACAATAGAATCATCTCTGATCCCAAGGAACTCCTTCATCATTGCCTTGAAGGATACAGATGACGGCATCAAAATCTACGTTACGCTGACAACACAGTCAAAATAGCAGATGGCCAGCAAGCATTAAAATGCCTTATAGACAGAATATCTTCCGAAGGAGAACGACTCGGCCTAAAGATTAACACGGACAAAACGAGGGTAATGCTGGTTAACAGAACACAAAATGTGCTCCTGAACATCACAGTGAATGGTAAAAAAAAAAAACCAGTAGGTCACGAAATTTAGATATCTAGGATGCTGGATAACTGAAGACCCAGACGTGGAGATGCGTAGCAAAATCCAGCAAGCCAGAGTGGCATTCATGAACATGAGAACTCTTCTCAGCAACAACATCCTAAATTTGAAATCACGGTGCCGCTTCGTGAAATGTTACATTTACTCTGTGCTACTGTATGGAGTGAAGACATGGACAATAAAGGCCAATGTCATAAACCGACTGGAAGCCTTTGAGACGTGGGTTTTCAGAAGGATGCTAAAGATTCCATGGACGGATCGCGTGACGAACAATGAAGTCATAGATAGAATGGAAAGAGGAAGAGAATTGCTACAAATAGTGAAAAGAAGGAAAACTGCATACTTAGGCCATATATTCAGAAATTCCAAGTACTAATTCCTAAAGCTAATTATGGAAGCAAAGATCGAGGAAAAGAGAGAC
>MU194829.1:0-11763 GCA_016904865.1 Pissodes strobi | reverse complement strand
TAACTCAAAATTTTTATTTTTTTTTATTTTGGGTTAGTTTTGGTTAGCACTAGGTTAGTTTCTGTTTGTTGAGCCCCCGTAGCGAGCGAAGCGAGCGGAGGGCCATCCATGAAGTGTTAAAATAATTGAAGACTTATTTGTTGATTCTATGTAACAGTCACGACATCTGACTAAATGCTATCGTGCACGTCACATATGAAGAAACGATCGGCATTGCCGAATGGACATCTTGCCTGTTACATGCGAATATGCTCCCAGGACATCTGTTCCCGTAACTAACTATTCAAGAACCGTGTCAATCAACATCTTCGCACACACACCGCTCGTAGAGCAATATAGGATGTGCTACTGCCATAAAAAATCATTTATCTAAATAAAAAAAAAAGAGTAGGGACACTTATAGCCCAGCTTATTCACTACCAGCTAGTCAACACTATCGAAATCGGAAAGTTGGAGTGTCGGGCACTGCGCCCTGAGCGGTTCAGTTCCACAGTTGAATTTAAAATGAATTTTCGCTTCAAAATACATGACAAATTCGTCCGAAGCCTCGGCTATCGCCCTGAGAGGTCCGGAAATTTCGGATTTTTATACAATTGTGCGTTTTAAAATGTTTTTAAACGGATTTTAGACGATAAAAAGCATATTTAAAATTAAGCGAACTGTCAAAATTATTATTCAGATACCCAGGCGTTTAAAACAATATTGAGTCATGACCCTCTTCTAAAATTTGCAAAACTTGGTTATTGACTTTCCATCAAAGGATGCCGCCGCAAGATGACTAGCTGGTAGGGAATAAGCTGCGCTTATAGCGTACCATTTTTCTAATGAATTTTGCTAAGGAAACTACTGTAAACGTCTGGCAACAGTGTGCCTTCTTAAAAATCTTTGTTTTGGCTATTGTGACAGTTGACAGTAAAAAGGAGGATGGATATCTACAAGTAAAATTTAATTTTGTTTAAGGGGGCTATGAGTCGCTTTAAATTAGGACCGGAACAAAACGGAGGTCTCTCGTTCGACGCAAATGTATCCTAGTTAATATTCTCACCCGACAATTGATTTTCAGATGTGTTTTGTCTATATTTCCAGTCCTTTTGTGAAGTGGTGCTGAAAATTTGCGTGAAAACTCGAACTTTGAGGGCATTTTTTCGGTTCAAATGTAGCGGATCTTCCGACTTTTTGGCTTAAACTACTATATAGGACACCCCCTTTCTAGTGAAAAAAGAGAATTTGCAAAATCGACAAAACCTATATATCACCAGACCCTACAAACCAATTTCCACGCCAATGGCTAAAACAAGTCGCTGCCGAAATTTTAAAATATGTAAAAAAAGGTGGTGTAAGTAAGGTAGGTGTTGGTCTAGGGTCAAAGTGTATTTAATATATCCTGCGACCAATCACGAAACTGCCTCCCCGCTAAAAATGAAGTAAACGTCGCACTGTTGCCTATTGTCGCGTATTTTAAATAGCTTGAAGGCGAATAAAATATAAATATTATAGCATACTTATTCCGTATTCCGTATTTCCCTGTGTAAATAAAATAGTAAATAATAGAAGACAGTAGTATTAAGAAAAATAACAAAATTAAGTATTCAAGTAGGAAATTTAAATATGTAAATTCACTATAGAAAACTAGACAGAAAATAAATTAGGATTATTGGGAAAAAAATGTGGCAGCATCTAAATATGCGAGGACATTTTTTGCCCGCATTCTTTTCGTCCAGGTTCTTTCATTTGGCAAACAGTAACTTTTTGTCGATACTGGGTACGCATTTCCCGCATTCAATGGCGTTTTCATCACTCCAGTATCTGTAAATATGGCGACTTACAATGCCATGGAGCATAAATGTTGCTTCGTCTGAAAACACAATTTCTTTGAGAAGAATGGGATCTTGATCTAGTTTGTTCATCATTATCTCACAAAATGCAACCCATCTGTTAAAATAATCCTTGGAAAGTTTCCGTACCAGGTGAATTTTGAAAGGGTGAAATTCATTTTCGGCTAACATTCTTCCAACCGATGACTTACCCATGCCAATTTCTAGAGCGCTTTTTCACAACAAACAATGGGGATTTTCAATAAAAGACTGCAAAACATCTAAGCTTCTTTCTTCATTTGTGGCTGCTTTTTGGCGGCCAGATCTAAGTCGCTGCTTACGCTGCCAGTATCTTCAAATCTTTTACTATTCTCTGAACAGTTGCGGCAGGGATTTGATGTCGATTTGGAAATGAATTGTTAAATAAAATAGCAACCTCTATGTATGCTCTAACACAATCTGCATAACGTCGCATAATAAATAATGTAATTTTTTCTCTTTCAGGTGATCGCTCAAGCATTTGTCACGATCGTTCACAGTCTTCCCACGCAGCAGATGCACATAGTGAATAGCACTTCTCATTACTGCGCTTGAGGCTACTAACATCAACACCGATGAAGCACATCAAGATACAGATGCATGATAGTCATCACAACAAAATCCATGGTTTCAAAGTAAGAGACAGTGGTGATTATTGGTGAGGATATTTACTTTTTCGTTTTACTAACCGAAACTGCGGCTACGGTTAAGAAATTGTATCTCAGAAAAGCAAGTGACGGTAATGGCCCAGAACTGCTTTTTGACTACCATCTGCTATCCTCCCTCAAGACGTTCTGGATTGGAATTAATTGTAAATATTGTACTTAATAAATGTTAACGATAAATAAAATGTTAACAAAGCAAATTTTTCGATTTTTTTTTCCAAATTCACCCCCACTCCTTTCTGTTAGCCATAAAGAATAATAAATTTTGTAAGTAATTTAATTCTCTACAAAATATATTTGGGGATCTCTTACGCTATAATCAAGTGTTACTGAATTATTGCTACGTAAAGTCGAAGAAAACTTAAGCTTTTGCAAAGTACGTAACTTCAGTACTTTCTTTCCTTTTATTGTATTTAACATGTAATTTATTTAATTTGTATGTAGTATTAATGCAACCGATAAACTTTGAAAAACTATAGCAGAAAATTCCGATCTAGAGTTCCTCTTTGCTAATCTCTACTGAAAAATATAGTTCTTGAAAAGCTCATTCTAAGAGCTGTTGATACTTTTCAGCTGTTCCTATTTTAATGAATAGAATTACCCTTTCACGTATTGCCCAGAATCTGGAAATACTATCTGGAGTAAAATTATTACCCTTTGTAAAATCTATATTTCAAGTTCGTTTTTACTTTATCAGGTTACAATATATTTAGATAATATTTATATGATTTGCTGCAGTCATTTTTAAATATTCTAGGATCTAAAATTCTTATCTTCTCTTAAAAATGAATTTCAAAAGGAATATTAAGTTGAGTTTAAGAAATGTGGTATAAAAGCATCAACGTTCAATACATCAATTCTGATTAATACGCCGAAGAAGCCCAATTTGGCTGGTTATTTAACATAAGATTATTCGCTTATATTCAAATTTATGTTCGGAACTGTAAAATTAGTGGAATACGGGAGTCGTTCGACTCTTCTCTTCACACAAATTATTGGTTACGTTATACCTTGAAATTTCGGTTATGCATGAAATTTCTCTTTAATATGCAGCACTTATAGGTTGAGTGACCGACCATCGACATTTTGCCGAACAGAATATCTTCGGACCCCTTTTGCACGGCATGTGTCTGCCTATTGATTGAATACCACTCCACGCTGTGGTCAGATAATTATCGTAATTAGTTTTACGAAGCAGAAACTTTTAGAAAATGGACAGGTTTAAAATTTGCATGAATATACCATTATGAGCTTGTTGGAATTTGCGCTTATATTAGGAAAGATGTTTAAAAATACCACATGTTGTTGAAAGGTCTGCCAGATATAGAAAATCAAGCAAGGCTTGTCGTTTGAAGTCTATGGGTATTGACGCATAGGCAGGAGCCAAGAAGATCTGATCAAAAATCTCAGATAATACCAATATATTGGTGGTTTTACAAATATCATTTTTTAATAAGCACTACCAGAGCTTTACAATTTTCCAATTTTCTACGTAAATAATTGCGAATAGAAGATAAATTAATAGACAAAAGTAAAAATGTTAATAATTTCTCTGTTAACTGTTAATAAAAAATCAATCAATCGTAATGGATAGACTATATGAATTTATCTGTTTATTAATATCTTTAAATTGTTTTCCAAATTTCAAAGAAAATATCTGTGCAATTGCTAAATTTTGTTGGTTTGAAAGGAAATGCCAACTTTTATGGAATAATTAAGTAATTCACATATCAATTATTGTAAATTTAAAAAGTTTAGCTTATATTTGATTTTGAAAATGTATTTATTTATTTTCTTTATTCAGGGTGGCTCGAATTCGAGTCTATGTGTGATGATCTCGAAAACCGT
Source organism: Pissodes strobi (assembly GCA_016904865.1). Classification (NCBI taxonomy): domain Eukaryota; kingdom Metazoa; phylum Arthropoda; class Insecta; order Coleoptera; family Curculionidae; genus Pissodes; species Pissodes strobi. Next base: position 7,397 of record MU194829.1, on the reverse strand, counting down.
TAGAGATACAGTATCGGGCAAATTTGGGCCAAGTTGCGCATCGGGGTGCCTAACAATATGCCGTTTTTTAAAACTCCGAGTATTTCCGGAGGTATCCGGAAAAAAATAAAATTTTGAAGAAATGTTTTCCTGAGCTCATTTAAAAAGAATTTCAAGTAGAATTGCACTTTTGCATTGCCACATTTTCCGCTCTATCCAATGCTGGTATCCAGTTTGGAATTCGACGTTTCGTCTTCAAGGGGTCCTCATCAAACTTTCTTGTTTTAAATGCGATCTTTAATTTTCTTATCGTCTTCAGATGATATTGGCGTTATTAATATGAATATGTGTTTTCAATTCCTATTCTTTTTTTTTATTTTAATTTTTTTTTAAATTACTTCTTTTGCTTTGGCGCAGTTTTTAATAGTTTGTTACTTTTGAAATTTTTACATTTCACAAAACTATTTTATTTTGATTTTTGGGTTAAGTGTAAAATTATTTATTTTGACTAAAAATAAAAAAGAATAAAATTAAATGAACAGGTTCGTTTAGTTTTGACCACAAAGCGAAATAAATAATTAAAAAAAAAAGATAAATTAAAAAAATTTAAAACACATTCATATTAATAACGCCAATATCATCTGAAAACTATAAAAAAATTAAAGTTCGTATTTAACAAAAGGAAGTTTATGATTACCCCTTGAAGTCCTAAAGTCGGATTCAAAACTGGATTAGATAGAGCGGAAAAAGTGGCAATGAAAAAATGCAATTCAATTTGAAATCCGTTTTTAAATAAACTCAGGAAAGAAATAAACCGATTTTTCAACATTTCGAGCTTTTCCGTATATCTCCTGAAATAATCGGAATTTTAAACATTTCTATACGGTATACTGTTAGGGACCTTAGTGCACCATTTTGCCCTAATTTGGCCGACACTGTATCTCTTACGGTTTTTGAGTTCCTCATACATGGACTCGAATTCGAGCCACCGTGTACATACATTAAACAATTGTTTGATTCCAATTTATACATTAAAATTAAAGTTAAAAGTAAACCGAAGCTAACAAATTAAAGTTTGTCGTAGAATATAAGAACAGCATTATTCCAATGAACACAATATAGACTTAATTTTTTGTAAAAAAACAATCACATTTCAAAAACACACTCTGACCTAGGGGAACGTTAGACTTCACTCTTCACTAGGAGGTGCAAATTTTGCACACTCAAAACCAATCGACCTATCACACGGTCAAACCATTATAAAAATGATGACTAATAGTAGTTATTTGTTTTACTGGGCAGCAAAGTAGTAGATTGACTGCCGCGGCTGATAGTTCAGGAATTCAGCTAAGGCAGTCAATCTACTTTGCTGCCGAGTTGAACATATAATTTTTTCTCCGATTGTTTATAATGATATATGTATATTGTATATTTGCAAATGATTACAATTTCCACAATCTTTTTATTTTTCCTGTAGTGATAAATAAAGACAAAATTTGATAGAAATCGCAATTGTTGGAACGGTTGGTTGCTATGGAAATGTATATGTCCATAATAATTATAGTTTGACAACTTATGTCAAACGTTTTACTCCCATGGAGACTAATCACTTTGCTGCCTAGGCAGCAAAGTACTTACTTTGCTGCCTGAACAGGAAAAGTAATAATTTGCTGATTGATATGTGTCTGCAAAATTAATATTTGCTGTCAATCGGAGAAAAAATATTTGTCCTGAAGCTGGAGAAGGAACCAATGAACAAATCGTAGTCGCAAAAATGCCGGTTGTAATTTCATTATAACCTATCGCTGAAATGAGTGAAACCATAGTTTGTACGGTGACGTTCGTCTTGAAATAATTGACTGTTTCTGGAAACCCTCTGTGGCACACGAAATCGTATGTTGGCTGTCAACTGTCATGAGTCGATTACACTACTGATTAATTTAGAAAGGACTAGAGCCATAGCACACTTCCTGCGTTCCTACAAGGATCTCAGACCCACCAACAAATATCGAATTCTATATGCAAGGTGTTTAAAAGGGAAGCGTTGCTTGTCCAGATATTTACAAAAATTGTTCTGTATATGTTTTAGTATTTGGGCCTTACATCTGTAGAAAGGAGACCACACTATCCTATTGTACTCGAGGACAGAACGAACAAGGCAATTATACAAAAAATATTGTATTGTCCCAATAGCTCACAGATGATTGCATGTGCGTTTCAAGAATCCCTGCATTATATTTCCCTTCAAAGATATGCTCTCTATATGCTTATTAAATGTAATCTCCATATGAAACACCACTCCCAAGTCGCTATTTGTTTCCACAGCTTCAAAATATTCCTCTGTATGTCATATACATAATCGAAGAGAACGATGTCCTAGTGACGATGGAAGCGCAAAACTTTACATTTGCCAGCATCGAATTTCAACCCGTTACTCCCAACCACACCACCAAGTAATTCAAATTATTCTGGACTGCGTTGCCGACGACCGATGAATTAATTTCAGCATATAGCTTTAAGTTGTCTGCGTAAAGTAGACTCTTGAAGGACTTGAAAACCGATACTACTTCGTTAATAAATATCAGGAACAGGACCGGACCAATATGAGAGCCCTGAGGCACACCCAAAACAGCATTCTATTGGCTCTGAGACTATGCCATTTAGCTTGCCACACTGCTCTCTCCCGGTTAATTACGATCCGATCCAGTCCACACATTGCCCACCGACTCCCATTTTGTATAGTTTACTTAATAGTAATTGGTGTGATACACTGTCAAATGCTTCGGTATAAACAACATCCACCTGGGAACCAACATGCACTTTTTTAATCAAGTGACCATGGAAAGGGCCTAGCTTGGTGGCCGTTAAACGCCCTTTAAAGAAACCGTCTTCTTCCTCACATATCAGTTTAAATGAACAGAATATTTCATCGGTCAATGTAGATTCAAAGATTTTAGGTATAATAGAAAGCAAGGAGATAGATGCCTCTATAGTTTTCAATGGCGTTCTTATTTCCCGATTTGAAGATGGGAAATAGGATCGATTGTTTCCATTCTTTGGGAAAGTAACCAAAATTTATGGACCTCTCGAAGATAATACGCAGAGCATCGGCGATGGACGCACCACATCTCTTGAGGAGTATGGGAGGGATTTCGTCAGGACCTGGGCCTTTCTCCATGTACAGAGAACTCAACTTACCCAGTATCTCCTCTTTGGTGAAGCTATTATTGCGCAGTGTTCCGGGAAAGTTCCTCAGTATGTCGGGTATAGGAGGCCTGAAAGTGTTACCCAATCAGTGTACAATGTGCTGTGGAGTGTCTTTGGTTACGCTCTGCCATTATACAAGATATACCACCCCACTGCTTCAAAGACTTCAGGAACGACTAAAATGATTGACACACTAAGGCCATCTGACCTCAGTCATAGTCCACCGTTCCATTTCACCCCTCTCAATCCACGAGGTTCTATACTGATGCATCCAAGGACTTTTGTGGCATATAGTCTGTATATCGAACTGAAAGGAATGTTGGCTCAATGGCACTATATTTTAAATCCTTTAAGGTGTCGAGCATGTAAGGTAGTAGCTATGATCTGAACCTTTGCAGGCACAGACAGAAATGTAGATTTCTTCTGGCTAGGAGACCCGATACTTCCTCAACAGTCACTGAACGATAGCCACGTGTCCACCCAAAATGGCGACAAAGGAGCCGCTACAAAACTGGTGTTTACTCGATCGATGACGAAACGGAAGTCCTTCTTTGGTTATATTCAAATTCTGATGAAATTAGTTAATGGCTAGTATGCGTTTATATTCTTTAGGATGGCAAGCGCCTGTTCGGTAGGTTTATCTTTCCAGACTACCAGCTCTCGGAATCACCTGCTAATGGTCTGGATATCGCTTGATGGCAAGTTATTCGCTCCCTCTCTTCAACATTGCCAAAGATAAAAACCAAAACCTAATTGTCACATTCCCGCCAACAACTTAGATCTACCAAGGTGGCATAGAGGGGAGCTTCATCCTCAGCACTTTCCACACATCCATCTTTACGTTTCGTCAATAAACAGTTCTCGATTAACATGCATTCGGTCTGGCGTCACTTGATTTTCCAATGGAGTTCTTGGTCAGTATTCCACTGCGGAAGCTTCTCCAGTCTAATATCCTAGTGATTCTTGGAGCTCGAAACAGCGCACACCTATTTCGTGAAATCAAGTTTAATGCTTGAACCTATTGTGGTTACCTTATAGAATACATGATGCATACCAAAACGTATGCAGATCCCCAAAGAATAAATCAATATTTTTTTTGTTTATCTTAAGTGACATACTGTGCAATTCTATGGAAATGTTTATATAAATAATATTGACGATTATGATTACAGAGATGAGTGATTCAATGAATGTTTCGTCCATGAAGCATTCCTCTCCTTTATTGTTTTATTGAAATGGTGATTATGAATAATATTTTTACCCTTAGTTGGTTTTTGGATCGGGTTACTTGGTAGGCGGATTTGAAAATATTTCTTTTCACCGTTCACCAGGAAGATCCGACCATAGCACACGTTTGTCCTGTGAGTGTAGTATGCCATTGCCTCATATTACCAGAATGGCAGTGTTGATAAATCTATGAAGATATCTAAGACTAGTGAAGGTTACCAATGCTCCGGTGATCCATAGAATGGCCAATTCTTCGACTTTGGCCAGCCAAAGCCAGAGCGTGTTGAGATCCACTTCAGGCCTCTACAGTGTCGTAATACGTGACTTTAGATCGTAAGCACACACTTATACAGCTGCTGGTAGGTTACCTTCGAATCTAACCCCTAACACTTGACCTTTAGTTCTCGGACCCCAAACAGCGCATGACTAATAATTGGAGAAATCAAGTCTTTTATTTTTCAGTATAAGTTTTTAAACACCATTACCACAGCTTATTCAATAACCAGCTATTCATCTCTATCGAAATCGGAAAGTTCGAGTGTCGGGCACTGCGCTTCCTGACAGTGGCCTTAGCGGTTCAGTTTCACGGTCTCGTGATTTTTCAGGCCATGTAATGACACGAAGCGAACTGAATTTAAAATGAATATTCCCTTCAAAATCCACGACAAATTTGCCCGAAGCTGCGGCTATTGCCCTAAAAAGACCGGAAATTTCGGATTTCTACACAATTTTGCCATTTAAAATCGTTTTTAAACGGATTTTAGACGATAAAACATCGTATGTTAAATTAAACGAATTGTCAAAAGTATTATTCAGATGCCCAGACGTTTAGAAAAATATTAACTCATGGCCCTCTTCTAAAATTTTCACTTGACTTTCCCAAATCAAAGGATGCCGCCGCAAGATGAGTAGCTGGTTATTGAATAAGCTGTGCCATTACTATAGATGAAGTTCCTGAATCCATTGTTCAAATAACAATTTTTTTTTTAATTTTCTTATACGATGCTTTATATGTTATTAATAAATTGAATTCCAAGTTGCGGCCCGAAAGTGCTGTAATTAATTTTATGAAGTAGGAGCTTTTTAGAGAACGGACAGGTTAAAAATTTGCATGAATATACTATTAAATTAAGAGCTTGTTGGGTTTTTGGTTTATATTAACTTTTTAATACCTTTTATTTTCGTATATATTATGACATTATTGCAGAGTCAGGCTTCTAATTAAAATGTAGTATTGGAAGTATAAGATATAAATAATTTTAATCATACACAGTATTTCCAAGAAACAGATATATAGACCCATACATTATTTGATCGGGAAGGCTATCAATTTATTTTCATTTAACTCAGAGTTGCTTTTTCTTCCAGATGCCTTTTAGCCTTATTTGTGATCCTTAATTGGGATTAATCTACATGAAAAGGCTATATAAGGACGCAACAAGAAGAAGTTGAATAGTAAAACGCTATATTTGGAAATTATTCCGATTAAAATCTGAGTGTTTCGCGAAAACTGAATACATTTTGTTATCGCTCTATATATCTGTATTTAAATTTTATCATTTACTAGCTTTATGCTCTCTTTTAAGCAAAAGTTTTAATTCCATTAATGTAAAAGGGACTATTTTGAATGCGTATTAAATAACATTAATTAATAAATATTTCGACTGCATGACTAAAGTTTTACAATATCAAGATTTTGGTTGAGGACAAAATAGAATATACTTCACGTCAATGTTTTTGGTTATTGCTTATATGTATGCAGGGTGTCCGAGAAAATGTGGAAATTCCTGAATATGACAAAAAACGTGAAAAGAATATAAACTTTCTTCGTATAGGCCTCCTCTTCGGTGATATGGACTCACAAAGAGCTTTAATGGAATTAATTTTTGACACATAATTATCAAACCAACAGGTATATTTAAATTTTTTTAATATGATGTATACTAGGTAAGAACCTTCAAATTACTATCCAAGAACGTGAAAGTGTTGTGTATTAGTCACATCTGCAGGGACGGACTAGCTAGCTGTGGAACTCATGACCACATTTTTTTTCGCCCTGTATGATAAGAACTTTGGACAACGTTTTTTACATACTTTTAACTATTAACTAAAAAATAAGTCTTTATCCATGTTGCTAATCTTAACCGTTTTCGAAAAAACGTCATTTTATTTACATCATGTTTTTGGCGTATTTCGATAAAAGATACAGATACATCTTTGTTTCTATCAAATAGTAGATATATTTATCTCGGATGGGTATCGTTCAATTCAAAGTCACTTAAAGGTAAAAAGCTGCGACCTATGGCAAATAATTACTTACCTTCTGAAAAATAATTATTCACCAGTTGTACCAAAATTATCCCGAGATGGGGATGTTGCTAATCCTAACCGTTTTCGAAAAAATGTCATTTTATTTACATCATGTTTTTGGCGTATTTCGATAAAAGATACAGATACATCTTTGTTTCTATCAAATAGTAGAGATATTTATCTCGGATGGGTATCGTTCAATTCAAAGTCACTTAAAGGTAAAAAGCTACGACCTATGGTAAATAATTACTTACCTTCTGAAACATAATTATCCACCAGTTGTACCAAAATTATCCCGAGATGGGGATAAATGCAGGGGTTTTACTTAAAAAAATATATGTATTAACAATTTATGTTTTTTGACATATACATCGTAATATCTAGAAAACTACAATAGCTATTTACTTATTTTTTTACAGAATTGTATAAAAAGCTTGAGCGATCCCAATGGCGCTTATCAAAATACATATGTCTTTAATTAATGATAAACCTAAAAATTAGAACTACAAAATTTTTTGAAAATTTGTATATACATATATTGAACAAAATGTCGACTAAGGTGTCAAAAAGTTTTTAAAATATTAATATTATGCAAACCTTTGATAAACCCACAGTTAATGAATTTAATTTGAGCGCGTAACCTCATGCGAATTTTACCCCGTAACCGTTATCAT
>JAEQML010069239.1:0-17635 GCA_016904865.1 Pissodes strobi | reverse complement strand
TCAACGCCATTTTATCATGATAATAATGGGTCATGGTTTCGCCGTCCAATTTAACCCTCGCTATCATCTCCTTGAGCAGCTGAGCAAAGTCATGCACTCTAGGAAACGCCTTCCTAAGAGCCGCCTTCCAGTCTTCCCATGGGAGATCATATTCATCGAGCCCATTAAACCAGCCCCTTGATGTGTCTTGCAATTTCGCCTGCATAAAATACGGTCTCTTATAGTTCGACTATGCATGAATATCGCCCAACTGATCAATTTTGCTCAACCACCTGACTACGTTACAGTCCCGGCTGTCAGGATCGAAAGGGTCAATAAGGTCGCCGCCTGCCCTTGCCCTTGACCCCATACAGCCCAAACTGCAAGCGGAGTCCGCCCTATCGCCACAAGCATGCTCTACTACCGCCTGAGGAACGCTCTCACCTGATTTTTCGCCTTTTCTGTTGCCCTTGGTACCGCCAGTACCAACGGCCGCCTTTTCCTTCGCCGCCTTTGACATGTCGGCCGCCACAATCTGCTGGATACTAGCTGCCAAACCGCCTTTCAACAGCCTATGTACCATGGAGACTGTTTCATCTTCCATCGCCGATTCGCCTTCGCCGTGGTCACCGTCGCTCAATTGAAGCTCGTAATCGAAATCTAACTCGTCACTTCTGCCTTCCTCCATAGGCAATTACTAGAAAAATGCCTTTTAAACACCAATGCCAATAAACACAGTTAAAATACGCCACAATTTCTACAATAATCACTAATTAATTAGCACACACTTGTTTATTATTATCGTGAATATCTGAAAAATAGCCAAATGTCAATGTGTCAAGGATAGCAACAAAGAAGAGTTTTTGTGATATTGCCACTCACAAAGAAAAGAAGACGTCAATGCGATTTAACTGGCCGAAATCACGTATTTAAACGTTCTCCACAACAAATAACACAATACCTAGGTTATCCCGACTTATGATCTGTAAAAGCCTAGTTTTTAGTAACAAGTTTTATTTCGCCAATATTATTACAGCCACTAATATTTCCGTCTTACACCTTAAAACTTCGCCAGTATAGTCATCATAATTACGTAACGCCATGATTCGACCCTACTGCTGCGCCATTTTTGCGTTTCGTCCCGGGTCTACCTATTGGACTCGTCAGTAAGGCATAGGTAGACCCTGCCTTATACGCCGGGGTTGTCACGTCCTCGCCTATTTGAACGTCGCGTCTCGCCTTTACAAAATTCGCCTGTTACAATATATCACTAGTAACCAATTCAGTAAATTTCGTATCAGTACCACCATCCCAGAAGATGGTAGTATCATCTGCGAAAAGTGTGAACTTATCCCTCGTAGGTAAACCAGAAATATCATTAATATACACAAGAAACAAGATGAGCCCCAACACTGAACCCTGAGGTATACCTGTGTACACATCCGATTCTCGAGACATGTCTCCCCCAAGCGATACCAGTTGTGTCCTTTCCGGACGATTAAATTAAACCACTTCAGAGAAATCCCCATAATCAACGCAGTCAAATGCTTTTGCCAGATCCCAGAACACTGCTGCAGCCACTCTGCCTCTATTAAGAACGGAGTATGATTCTTCCAGAAATGAAAAAATTGCAATTTTTATTTAGAAATGATCACTCTTAGTTTGACCAGTTTTTCAATAATTTTGGAAAGAGAGATATAAGGGAAATTGGTCGGAAGTTTGAAGGGATCCTACTATCACCCCTCTTATGTGTAGGAATAAGTATACTTTTTTAAGAATTGAGGAAAATACCCTCGCAAAAAACGAATGGTTAATAGCATCAACCAGTGCTCCCAAAGCCGACACTGGCAACTCAGAATTAATTAATATTTCGTCCACCCAGATGCATTTCTATTTCCGATATCACGAAATACACCGCAAAGCTCCTCAAAATCCGTTGAAGGTAGCTTCTCTCATAAACTGAGAAAAATTACACTGGCCACTGATTTTTCTCGACAGATGGGTTGCATTATTGCAATAGAAGTCATTTAGCATCGTGGAGTCCATGCCAGTGGGCGCATTTCTTCCACTATTAGTGCCACGAAGATCATTAATAATTCGTCAGCATTCTTTCTGCCTATTAGAAGCAGAGGATACTCTAACACTATAATTTTGGCTTCGTTTATTACCATCCTACATATCCTTCTATATTTATTAAAAGAATGTAGAAATGAAGCATTTTCAAAGGGATATTTACCAATAGCATGCAAAGAACGCATATTTTTTTCTGAAATTCTAATTCCTTTTGTTATCCAGGGCTTTCTGTTCTTGTTCTTTATAACTTTAATAGGAAATGCTGTATCAGATAATATTTTAAGCAAAGATACATGAAATTTCCTTAGGGCTTCACCTAAGTTAAATATGCTAGTTTAATCATTTCGAAGACAAAGTTCCTTAAATTTATTAAAATTACTATTGCAGAAGATTCTGCCAGTCTTTTTGGGTGGAATAGAGATATTAGATAATACTGCTTCATGGTCAGAAAGCCCGGAACATTGCAAGAGACCTTATCCCTATTTGAACAAACATAGCCTATTAGCGTCGCGGAGCTCCTAGTTATTCTAGTAGGAGCATTAACATGCAATTTCAGATCACATGACTAAAGGAGATAACATAATGAGAGCATGTGCGGTGAGTTTATGTTATTATAATCAATTTTAACGTCACCAGCTAAAATACACTTAAATTGAGGGCAAAACCAATAGTGCCTAAGGCCTCTCCAAAAAGACAACCTCCCTACATGACGGAGGTCTATATAAATAAATTATATATACTTTATTATTTAAAAGAACCCGGGGTACCACTATGCACAGAAGCTCCCCTACAGTGGAAATACACTAGTCTATACCCCTCAACTAAAATCGGTTCATCATCTTCAGCCAGTGCTTCATTAAAAGTACAATATTTGGAGAGTCACATTCATGCAAAAGAATGCTTAGCTCATCAAGCTTATTACGTACAGATTGTATATTTAAAACTGAGAAAGACCAGTGTTTGTTAGGCTCATTACCTTTAAAAAAACACAATCATTGTCAGAATTAGCCGAGGTCTTGCTGCATGCTCAAATTTGTCATTGTTGTTCTTTGGTCAATGTGAAGAAGAAGTGATAAGCCACACAATTGAGGCTTTAAAATAAATACTTAAAATTATAAAATCCCCTGACTGTTGCAAAAATATATTACAAATCTAAAATAGAAATAGAAAAGACAATAAGGCATTGAAAATTATGCAAGGAAATATAAATAACAAATTTTTTTGTCAACCCCTTTCAAAATAAGTATACAAGAATATAAAACCTATACATCCTTAATTATCTCAATAACTATTAGTAGGATGAAGTGCAAAATACCATCAAATAGGTACTTCGTATTCGTAATCGTACACGAGAGTGGGCCCAGATGAGACCCTCCACTGCGACCCCTGGTCTATTGCGGCTCACATCTGTGGTTTCCACTAGGCCAGAAGCTCGATCTCTTTCATAAAGTCGATTAGCTTTCTGGGGTAGATAGTTTTCAAATCTACATTGTTATTTGAGAATTTCCAAACACTCTCTGTCTGGTTCTTTCCATTGCTGGACAGTAGCATAAAACATGATCCATTGTTTCTTCGTCCTCCAAGCACAAGCGGCACTCCGTTTCTTCGGAAAGCCCTATCTGGCTAATGTGGCTTCCTCGTCGACAATGGCCAGTGTACATGCTAATTACAGCCTGTACCTGCTGTCGGCCAAGTTGAAGAAGTTGTAGTTCTCACTGCTGATGGCAGATTCACTGCCATCTTTGTGAATGAGTTAGGCCCTGTAACTATCGTCATTTTCTACAAATTGCTGTTGTATCCACCTGGAGAGTGCTTCTTTAGTTGTTTTGTAAGCTATTCTTAGTACTGGTTCTGGTCCTATGAAGGCTGTTGCGATCGCCTGCTTCACAAGAGGTTCAACTCTTTCGTTGCCTTCATGTCCTGTATGTCCAGCTCTCCAGATCAGTGTAAGCTTATTTTCTCTATCTAGTTTGGTGAGTAGTTCCTGGCAGTTCCATACTGCCTTGGATAAACAACGGCTAGATTCAAGAGCTTTTAAAGCCGCTTGACTGATTGAGAATATTTTGATTGATTTGCCTTTCCAGTGTCTATCGATGAGCCACTGTGCAGTCATATAAATGGTTTGAACGTCCTGAAAAATGGTTGCATGTGTACCTATGGAATATTTAAGCTCAACCTTACCATTTTTAATCCATGCAGTGGCTCCTGTCCCATCACTGGTCTTGGAGCCGTCAGTGAACCAACATCTTAGGCATGGTAATAGTTAGTTTTGGTAGGCATAAAATCTGATGGTAGACCCAACACACTGTCCCGCTAATTGAAATTTTTCAGCCTGTTGGACACCATGATGATCTTCTTCGGATTGCTGATCACCGCATGTGTTAAGCTATTCCCAGTACTGGTTCTGGTCCTATGAAGGCTGTTGCATGTCCTGTATGTCCAGGTCTCCAGATCAGTGTAAGCTTATTTTCTCTATCTAGTTTGGTGAGTAGTTCCTGGCAGTTCCATACTGCCTTAGATAAACAACGGCTAGATTCAAGAGCTTTAAAAGCCGCTTGATTGATTGAGAGCCCATCTGATCTCCCTCTATAGTATTGTTTGGAGAGGTGGCAGATGTAAAAGACACTCAAGCGCTGCCGCCGGTGTAGTGCCGAAGGCGGCACTAATTGCCAGACACGCTTGTCTTTGTAAGGTGGATAATTTGATTCTCGCGAAGCTCTGTAAGGTCTTACGAGTACTAAGCTACATAATTACAGGTACCCAAGTAACAATTTAAATGCTAGTTAGATTTATATCAGCTTTAAAATTGTTTTAAAATGGTCGGTAGAAGTACTGGGGTTTTATGAACACCTTCAAACATGCTAACAGATCTTAAAGTCCATTTATTCTTAAAAATAAGTTTTAAAGCAGCCTTGGCAGCAATAATATTAAGTGTCCATGGACTTAAGATCGGTTACTCTTGTGTTAGCTTTAACAAGGCTTTTGTGTTATCAATCTTAAACCTTGTTGATCGTCTGGAGGGTGTAAAGTATGTTTAGTTTTAAAATAATCTGTCTTAAGATTATAGCTTTAAGTTGGATTTAAAACATATTCTTTAAGCACTTCATAAAACTTCATCGCAGCGCTAGAAGACTTATGCGACACCGTGATAAGGCCAAGTAGTTTTATGAGCAGGCCGAGCAACCTTGGTCAAGACTAAGAAGCTTTACTCTAAGGAACAGTTAGGAGTGAACAGATCAATTACAGTAATAAAAGGTTATGACAAAACTAATAGGATTTATGCCTTCTTTCTAAGAAACCTTGAGGTTTTAAACGATAAGAAGCCATATTTTTACAAACAGCACAAGCTTCCATATTGGAAATATTTTAGGGAGGTAATTTTATTCAATAATTTTATCAAAATTTCGCAATTCCTACCTTAAAATATACGAGGATTTTAACAGTAATACAATATAAGATTACAAGCAAACATTTTTGAGTTTGTTTATAATAATTAAACCTAGTTTAGAATTAGTCAATAATTTAATTATTTAAAAAAGCAGTAAATGTTCGGCGCTTTAATTTTTAGAAGGTATCTTTCCATATTTCATCGAAAAAGTCGACTGCGTTATAATTTTTGTCTCCCATTTCGGCGAATTTACCAGGTTTTGGTATTGCATTTCCTCCATGTTTATTCCTAAGAGTTGGAATGCATCACCGACTAGAAGACATCACATGACGGACATTTGTTTGATGTAACTGGTTAACAGGTTATGATAATTTTATCTAAAGATGTTATAATTCTCAGAGTTCTTAAACTCATCCTAATCTGAGATCACTATAAATCCTATGGTTTTAAATGACACTTGCTAAAAGTTTTATGATTGCCTTGAAGGCAATGATAAGAGAACCGATTTCAATGCAAGTTGGTTTTAAACAAGCTTTAAGATTTGGTCTTGAGACCCTCATAAGAGTGGGCCCTTTGGCTGTAAGAGCGCCTTTATCTTGCCTTCAAGAGGTTGTCTAGAGCAGGAGGTTTTAAGTGAGTCTTATTCATTTGGCTGTAACAACGTCTTGAAAACCATATTAAAGCTTCTTTTGTTACTTGGGTACTTACGAAGCGCAACTTTTCAGTTTTATCAATACCATATCTGACTTGCGCCCATTTAAATGAAAATTATGAAAAAGTCGGCTATGCTTACATCATATCAGTTATTTAGAGTTTTTCAAACTTGATGGACTATTAGACTTATTAGATTCTGGAGAAGGAAAAAAAATACTTCTTTGAAAATTTGGTTTTAGGCGAAGTAGATCATGGTGTATATTTAAAATTATTTTTACCATAGCAGTGTTGCCAAATCTTCATTTATACATTTTAACATTTTTTGATTCTAAGTTAAATTCAAGCTCAATTGATATATGTATCATATTCTATCCATAATGTTATTAGTTTTGGACTAAGAAACAAACGAATATTGAACTTTTGTACAATTTTGATTGGAAGAGAAAACGATTTGCACTTGGAGAGTGGAGCTAATTGTATGTAATTAGCCCATACGTTGTTTCATATTGGACAAAAGAAGTTGTAGTTTGTTTGCTTATATGTCGTGCTTACATTCCAAGTTTTGTGCTCCTATATCCCAAAACTTTCAGCATACTCCTGGTAGCAAAGGCTTATCTTGTGGTCTTGCGGTCACTATAGCAGCAATACACTGCGATGAAATTAATAAATATATCTAAGTAAGTGCCGTGCATGCAAAATTCCGCATTATCCTGTTTAGGTTTTGAACAGTTTTTAATTTATAACGCTTTAAGAGTGTCGTGTAAATTTTAAATATTTTTCTTGTGTTAGTTTAGTCGGACTAGTGATAATTTTAGACTAATACATACATAGTGTAATAATTTAATAGGAATAATAAAGAGCCGGTGAGACAAATTTTGTAAGAATTTATATTTAAGCAGGATTTATTTTTATATCTGCTCGTGTGATTTTTATGAATAATTATACAAAAACTTCTTTAATTTATTATTTGAGATATTTTCCTACATTTACAACAATGATAACTATAGTATACCTGAAAATACCAGTTTGTTTGTATATGTTAGACTCATATGCCGAATTCGCCCATTCGCCGAAATAAATACTCAGATCGCGATATGAGCAACGCCAAATGATCGGTTGCCGAAAATATGTTCTATTTCGGAATCTGTTTAACTTGATTTCGACATTTCGCGAACTGAGCAAACTGTGGTTGCTCAAATGCCGAAAATGAACATGCAATCGTCCGTAAATAAAGCTGAATTCTATGACAAAGTATCATTGTATATTGATAAGCCGCACAATAATTTCACATGAAAGTTAAGTCTTTCAAGGAAAATTAATAATGAAAAATTAACTTCGTTGGATTATCGTAGATTAAACAGATTTGAGATCTCTAGCATTGGAGGAATGGAAAAATTAGTACAGAAGAGAAATGATGAATCAGATATTCTTAAATATTATATTACAGTATCAGAATATTTTATTTTGGAAAAAGCTCATCAAGGTACTGGACACAAACGAACACTCGGAATGGAAAAGGAGATAAATAAAAGGTATTGTAATAGTAGTAGAAGTATTATCGGTGAATATCTGAAACTGTGTCTACAATGTGAACTGAAGAAAAACATTAAGAAAAAGGGGCTGGTTACAAAAGCATTACTTCCTAATCAATTTAATAAAAGAGGTCAATTTGATTTCATAGACATGCAGTCTGAAAAAGACGGAGAATTCAAATTTATTTTAAATTATTAAGTTCACCTTAATAAGTTTGTATTTCTCCGGCCTTTGAAATCAAAACGGGCTGAAGAAGTAGCTCACAACCTAATGGACATATCTTGTATACTTGGTGTGCCATGTATAGTGACAACAGGAGACAATTTGTAAATGCCAGCCTGATCACCAACTTGGCAGATAAGTTTGATACAAAAATTGTTCACGGAAAGCCAAGTCATTCTGAGAGTCAAGGGCCTCTGGATAGAGCGAATCAAGACGTTCGTGATATATTAGTTGCTTGGATGAATGAGAATAATTCGAGTCAATGATCTGACGGGTTACGACTTGTACAAATGAAAAAAAAATAGATCCTATCATAAAGGTATTCAAAGAAATCCTAGCAAATCAAGAAACAATTGCAACTACCGAAGATACGATGTATGTTTCAACTAAACAAAATGAAACGGGGGATGAAAGAGATGGTAACTGTGATGAATTTACTGAAGATTTCAACGAAGAACTGCAGTATGAAATAGGGGATTTGGAGGAAAATTTAAGTAGTAGCACAAAGTTCGACGCTGTCAGGTATTTGTTTATCAAGGACTAGCTATCATATATTTTTTGAGTCAGATTTTGGCTAGATTTCTGTCATTTACTGTATTTTATTTTGTTTCAGAAAACTTAATGGGCGGACTGCCTTAATCGAGGTAAACTGACACGGGTTAAAAAGGCCGGCAAACACGATGTCACAGTGCAAAAAGTTCGCTTTGGTTACTGTTGGATAGAATGTGATTATGAAAATTCCTGACGCGCGGCCCCTAGAAATGTTATGGCAATGCTTATTGGTGAAGAATATTGTTTTTATAAACTAGCTACAGCTAATGGCGTTTTGGAGAAAATGTATGCTAAAAATTGGTTTTAGACTTAGTAATATTTTGGCGTTTGCCTGTCGTTCTGATGTATTTAAGCAAAAATCTCTCTTAAAGTTGTCACAAAGTGAATTTATCATTCACATTCCATTCACGTCATCTTCAAGGAGTCAGATTGCTGCTAAGGAAACTAGGTCTAAGCAGGGGGTTAGAAATGTGATTAAAATGTGATTGCAAGAAACAGTGCCAAAATAAAAAGTGCAAATGTGTTTCGAGTCATGTTAAGTGTATTAGCAAGTGTCATTGTAGTTCCTCTTGTTGAAATAAATATATAATATTATTTCCATGTGGGTTATAAGCTGTTTTTGAGAAATAAATATTGTTATCCTTAATAAATTATTAATAATAATTAACATTTCTGAAAGCTGAAAGGTTTTTAACATTCCTAAAATACACAATCGGCGAAATGCAAAACTAAAAATGATTGTGTGCCAAAATATGTTCATATTCGGCATTTGAACAACTCCAGTTTGGTCAGTTCGCAAAATGTGCAAATCACGTTGAACAGATTCCGAAATAGAACATATTTTCGGCAACCGATCAATTTAGCTTTGCTCATATCGCGAAATGGGTATTTATTTCGGCGAATGGGCGAATTCGGCATATGAGTCTAACATATATAAGTATGTATTGCTTTTTTAATGTAATATTTGCCATTATTATGTTGTCCTATTTTAGGGTTTCGCTGACCATATTGCAAAAAAACACTCACAGTTCTTTTTATTACTGTTGGTTATAACTTCTTTCTTTCATTTGAAAAATTAAAATTTTCCTCGACAAAATATCATTAATTTGCATTAAATATTCGCTAGTTTTTGGAGACTGATTTACTTAGCTTATTTTTGGGTATTTTAGCGAAATATTGAAAATATTTATGCACGCAAATTTATTAAAATCCAGAAATAACAAATCATTTTCAACGAAAACAAAAAAAAAATTTTGAGATTATCAGAAGATGATTAAACCAGCACCCTCTGGACTAGAAGGCCGTGAAACTAAGAAGAACAGTAGCCAATATGGCTACCCGAGTTGGGGCCGAAACTAAATGCTGTAAAGTGTATAATTCGAGTTTTTAATATAAAATATGTTTAAGGTTGTGAGATTTGTGCATTTACAGTGTACAATTTATGCCAAGCAGATAATTTGTTATGCTAGTGGCAAGGACATTGTCCTGTGTTCGTGAAAATAGACTCTTAACCAACCCTACTACACTACACTATACTTCCTAATTATTCCTAATTAAATTAAATATTTATAGTTTATAGTTACGGACTGATTGCTCTGGTACAAGGTGTGTTTCTACAAATATCTATTATAATTTTAGAGCTGATAATACCTAGTGTACTGTATACTATTTATTATTAAATAGCCTATCAAGATATTTAAAATAAAACTCTTTATTTCATTTTTCACTTGCCGGTGTCAGAATCTGAATGCTATCCATTTTCATGACCTCACAAACCCGCCTAAAGGGTATGTAATCCTTCGCTTATCAGCAGTCTGACTCAGGCATTCCTTTATTCTTTTTCCATCAATAATATCAAAGACATATAAATTTTATATGTCTTTGAATAATATGCATACACTACATCTACTTTGAATAATATGCATACAGTACACCTAGTAATATCTAAAATAACTGACATTTTTTTATTCGCATACTGTCTACAAACAAGCCCTTAAGGTTTTTATTTTGTGGCTTTATAATAATATTGCCTACTTACTTACTTACTGTGACTCTAAATATAATAAATTTTAGGTAACCACAGATATTTTTTAGGCTATAGAATTTTGATTTTAATACCTCAGTTTTACTTAGGATACCTAAACACTTTTATTTGTAGCATTATTGAGTATTGATTAAGGGTTGAAGGGTGATTTTAGGTACGTGCTGTAATAACTAAAATGTGTTTAAGCTTCAGTGGCTTAGTTAAGATCATTGACTTTGAAAAATTGTGTATAATAATAGTGTTGAGTGGCGTTAACCTGTTGTGTTCCCAAATGTAGAAAACTGGAATATTCTTCATTTCCAAAAGAAGGTTTATTGAGACAGCAGTGAGTAAATTCAATTAAGAGGGAAGAATTATTTATTACAACCAAGAATACTCGGGTAAGTTTTATTTTTATATTTTAATAAATAGTGACTAGGCATACACACTGTATTTGTAGAGGCTGTGCCTAACATTACATGCACAACATATGATAATAATTAATTGTATGATTTTTCTATTTTTTATCTAAAATGTGCTTTGCAATACCTGCTTAGTTTACTCCCTTAGGGTGGTTGTATTGTATTCAATGACTGTCTTGACCGAGGCCTTGGTCTAACGCAGCCAACTAAAGTAAATATATATTTTAGGGGTGTGAACTCTACTTTAGGCCGAATGCAATTGAGGGGGCTACAACCCTTATTATGGAATACAAATACAGTTTTACATTTTTTGATAATTATATTTAATATTTCGGTGCAGTATCAAGTATCTTGCCTAATTATCCCAGTTACCTATCAAAACCCCAGACATCTCAAAGAGAGTGCTCCAAGCAAAAAGCAAAAAAATAGAGTACCTACCAGCAAATTGAAGTTTTAGCTGAGTATTTGAGTGGATGTGAAAGCTTATCAAATTGATAAAACTATCTCATCACTCAATGAAGCATACAGCAAAGTAATAAAAACCCAAATTAATAAAGGCTAGCTGATAGGAAAGGGCAAACATAATATATGTTTTATTATAATATTGATAAAGCTCCTCAAGCTCACTTAAACTGTATTGTTTTTTTTTCTGAAAATCTGTTTATATCAATAGAGCAAATTGGTGCTACTGTCAACAAAATTGTATATCAAGACCAAAGCCAACTAAACTCACCTCTTTAGGTACATGATATTAATACTGTAGAGAAAGTTCTTATTGAAGCTGCTTATTTTCTAAAATAACATACCGAGCAACGTTCTGTAGAAGACAATTTAAACATTGTATGTGATATTTTAACATCGGTAACAGATTAAATCTCAGCTAAGAAGGATTCTATTACATTTTTAAAAGAACAATTTTTTAAATTAAATACGACCACCCTATTTTATAGCATTTTATTTTCGATATCCCACATAAACTTTTTATGAAGTTCTGGAAAGAGTCTTTTGAAAACAACTATGTATTTTTGCTTTAGTTTATATATACTTTTAGATATATTTTAAACAAACCTCTGTAAATGTATAAATCAATAACCATAGTCCGTATTTCTTACATCATAGCAAATTATAATTATTAAACCATTTATTATAATAATTATGATATTGTTAAATTGCATGCAATTAACATTTTAAAATAATTTAGATTTGTATTTTTTTGAAATCAAAAAGTAACAAAAGTAGTTTATATACGCCTATCAACGCCATCTTAGGTTTAGATATCAAGCCTTCTAGTTCGGAGGGTATTGATTAAACTGTTTTGATCATCTTATTATGTGCTATTCTAATCCTAATACTATTGGCGTTGGATGCCAATTTATTACGTTCGATTCTAAGATAAAACTACTTGGCAGATGGCGCTGAACGACGGTTTGCAAACAAGTTAATATTTACCAAGAAGAATGTGAACTGCGATCAGATGTCTACCATGTAATCCGGACGTCACCAGTCCTCGTAATGGCACAGGCAGCACCGTCTGCAATCGAACACCAGGCTCAGCTCGCCTCAGGGAGGGTTGGTTCGAACTATCTTTTCCCAGTATCAAGTTCCGTAATGTTGTAACTAAATAAGGAATTGAATCAAAATAAGTACAAGTCCAAGTCGTGGTTGGACGCCACCAAGTTTACTTTCGTTGGCAAGCCCTATCGATGTTAAACGGACACAGAAAAAAAAAACTTGGAAATAAAAAGAAACTAGGTTCAAATTCTAATGTCGAAATTCGTAAACGATTATCTATCGAAGACTACGCTATCTGCTTGGTCACCATTCAACATCTACATACTTACATACACCCTAAATAATACCAAGCATTTGAGGCCAATACTTTATTTTGAATAGTAAAATATAGCAAGCTCTTCTAGCCTATTAAGTAGTTTCCCTGGATAGAAAGTAGCCAGCTACACCGTAGTGAAATTTCGAAATGACCCTGTCTACTGACTGACTAGACACACCCGCTAGTCAACCTTGACAGTTTGATGTAAAATATTTGAAGGTATCAAATGAAAGGTTATAAAATTTTGAAAGTTCTAGTGTCAAATAAAAGGTTATAAAATTTTGAAAGTTTACTTCTTCGAAACGCTTTGCTGCAACCTGCAACCTAGACGGTGATAGAAATACCGAATTTATCACATAGACTATACTAAGTTAATTTAACTCGGTTAGTATAGCCTTTCCAAAAACTCAAGTTGCAAGTTTCAACAAGATGACGTATTCCTCAAAAAGGAAACAATGTTATGTTCGATTGTCAAAGCCAAATTTAAAGTAAAAGTTAATAAAATGGATTAACTTCCTTGGATATAAAATGTACTAGAGATAATCCATAAATCTAGCACCCGTAAGAAGTAAGTAATGTTTCTAAGCTAGCGTAGCAACACTTCACAAAAGGATATTTAAATATGTATATACTTCAGTAGATTATGTTGTATGCTATTACTTACTAAAGAAATTAATCAAACATTTTCGAAAAATGATCGAGTACTAGATTCTGTGTAAAATTTAAAAGTCTATGCAAAGTATTAAATATTCCTGGCACAATATTACTGTCCAAGTGTAGTAATATAAATATAAAATTAGAATTATCTCGTGTAACAGCGTCAGACAACCGAGGTTATATCCGAAAATTAGCCATCATTCTTCTCTGTATGTCAAAACAGTGCTGATTAATCAGATTCCCGGTATAATTGGCTCTTCCTGATCTACAGGGAAACAGTCATAGAACCCCGGAACAAAGCGCTACCGGAACTCCACCGTAGAATACAGCTACTAAAATCATTTCCAAAAATTAGCCCCAAAAACCAGCTTAAAAAAACAGCTGCAAAAAACCCTAAATTAAACCATAACAACAACATAACACGAAATTTACAAAAATGCCAAATTCGGCCCCAAATATCTACTTGAAATTCTACATTCGAACAACTTGAAATCACTTACCCATAACTAGGGGTTTACTTAAACTTCCTGGGTATCTTGAGAAAGACAACGGTCTATATTGTCATTACGGCGGTTGCTAAGACTTAATTCCCACGCAACTGACCTTTCTTCCGGAACCCTAATCGACTTCCAGTCTACTTCATGTACAAAATACGGACACTCCTCGAGGACTACCTCTCTACCCAAGGGAACTTCTTTGGCGAATGATTAAACAAAAGCCTTCCAAAATCAATAACAACAGTTTTTCTTCTGTTTCCTCTCCTCCAACTGGATCAAAATATCGGAAACAAATCTGTAAACACGTCAATCACTATCAACTGACATTCAACTAAAAATCCTCATATGTCAATGAAAATACTACCTGTCAGAAACACTAGACAGGTACGAACTTATCGAGAAAAGACAATAGAGATGGTCGACCAACTCAATCTTCCTCCCCAAAATAACCTTTATAAATAAGAGAATTTTCACCCGTAACAATCTCCTGATGATGCTACAATAAAAATTAAACTGTGTTGTAGTAGTCATTATGCTGCTGTTAAACAGGTGCGTTTTTTACTAATAAGGTCCTTGATTCAAGTTCGAAAGAAAATTAAAAAAAAAACAGTTTTTACTTTTAGGTTAAATTAAGCAGATTCTCCCAAATTGTTTTCTCGAGTGAGCATGAAACTCCAGGGTACGCAGCTGAGAATTGGTTTAAACAGATGCTTATGTGATGTTTTATAGCTGTTTATTCCATGTTCACTTATGGTCAAAGATAACTCCTAAGTATTTTGCCTCTTGTGCATTGAGTGCTGGTTCCTCGAGACCTCCCAGCCCAGCGTTCTTTTTTTCGTAAATTTTAGTATGGTGGTTTGTGGTTTTATGAGGGTTCACTGTTAGTCCTTTGTCATTACACCACCTGTCAATTATGTTTGTGTGCGCTCCATGAGCGCACATGCGAATTTGCCTATAATTTGCTAATAATATGAATGTTTTCTTGTGACTTTTACTAAGTGTCGTGTATAATTATACCATTACAATACTTTGTAGGCTCTTAGCCATATTCTAGAAAAACTTAGAAATATCCAGGTGTCCGGTAAGTATACGGCACACTCTCGGTAGGGTGCAAGAGAGGCCAAAGTAACCCTAATTTTTTTATATAAAAAATCTTAAAGTGCTCCTTAACGAAGATACAGAGCCCCAAAGGGGTACCTCTGATTTACCTATTCGGCTCTAACTTTTGAACCCATTCGAGTCCGGAATGGTACTCTACATTTGTTTCGATAAAATTAGCCGTTTTTGAAAAAAATAAGTTTTTGTATAACACGCTGATGAATAATATACTAATAACACCGAATGGTATGATTTCTGGAACGAAAAAGTGCCACCAGAGATATGCGCTCTTATCGACCCAGTTAAAAAGTTATCTGGAAGAGCCTCAACCGGATACGAACAGGGCATGGAGTATATGGACACAGTCTGCATAAATGAGGGAAACAACCAAATCCAAGCTGCGACTGTGGCGCCCCAGACCAGTCCATTCCCCATATAGTTGGAATGCGAATTAAGGGCATATCAGGGAGATCCAGCAGTTTTTTTTAGCGCTACACTCACAAGCCTTGAATGGACAACCGCACTTAACCTTAAAATATGACAGTATCTACATACGATATTATTATTATTATCTTAGTTTGTGATTAAAATGTTTGTTGTAGATATGTTCTATATTGTTGTGGAGGATTCATGTTTACCTTGTAATTGATTGCCTTTGGCTCCACAAATGATTACACTTGTTTTGAATTGGTATAGAGCCTCTTCGGCTCTGGCTCCAGGATGTAAACAGCACAAGTGCTAGTTTAGTAACCCTAATGAAATAGCTAGATATCCTCGACGTTTCGATAAGCAAGTCTGCTATCGTTATCAAGAATAAAAGAAACTAAAAATGAAAATGGTTAGCAAATACAATAAAACAGTAAAAAGCTCTTGCAGATTGTCAAGCCTTGAACATCTACTAAATTGCAACCTATAATTAATTCGTCATCCACGTAAAGTCAAACAAACAATATTTTGTTGTTAGAGATTCGTGAATACAAACAAAAAGCATGATCTGACTTAACAAAATTTTCTTTTATCACTAAATTATCAAACTTATTGTTTCAATACTCTGGAGACTTCTTAAGTCCATATATAGATTTATTTAATTTATAAACTTTTTGACTTACAGTTTGTACCTCCTCCTTGATGTCACCATAAAGGAAAGCACTTTGCACATCCATTTGATGCACTATCATTCCATAATGATTGGCCATTGCCAACAGGATTCGAAATGTGCAAAACTTGGCAACAGGTGCATACAGGTCATACAATTCCTCACTTAAGTCCTGCAGAAAACCCCTTGCCACTAACCGCGCTTTATACTGTCCATCACTTTTAATCTTGAAAACCCATTTACTGTCGATTAGTTTTTTGTCCTTGGGTCTCGGCACTTCATCCCACGTATTATTATCTCTAAGCACTTTCAGTTCCTTCTGTATAGCCTCCTTCCACTTCACACTGGCCCTTCCCGACATAGCTTCTTTTAGGTCCAAAGGCTCCTCATCGTCTGTATAAAAGCACATATCACACTGGTCCATATCAGAGTTCATATCATAATCTTTCACCCACACTGGTTGTCTAATTTGCCCCTTTTCTGTATCCCCTAAAATACATATCTGTTGTTCATTGCCTCCTGGTTCAGTTCCCCTCACTGATTCAACACGAGATTGATCGGAACCGTTTGCATCTTCAAAAATATCAATCTCCTCATTAGGTTCATCCAACACACTCTCACTACTCTGATCACTTTAATCAGCTGGCTCCTGTACTTCTTCATAGTCAAGTGTTTCTCTTAATATGGGCCCTTCATTTATTTCCTCCTTTTCTTCTGGAAAGTTTAAAAATACAAGTTTTTCCTTCCTCAGAGGGTCCTTTAAATGAGGCTTGTCATCTCCAGGTATAAACACCACATCTCTGTGAACCTCAACAGTTTTCTTTTCTGGCAGATATTCTCGATAACCTTTTACTTCATCACTGTATCCCACCAAAAATTCCAAAGATGTTTTTAGGATCCAGTTTCAACCTTTCTTGCTTTGGAATATGAACATTAACCTTTTTGCCAAACTCCTGGAAAAAGTTCATACTCGACTGTTCATGAAACCATAATTCATAAGGTGTCTTGTCTCTCTGACGACTGGCGCCAGCTCTATTTAACACTGCTGCATTTGCGGCTTCGGCCCAAAAATCTTTATCTAAACCAGAAGCTCCATTATGGTTCGATTATCAGGTTCCGCTCTCCTATTTTGTTCTGGAGTATACGGGCATGACTTCTGGTGCATAATTCCTCTCTTCTCACAGATACTCTTAACTTTCTCATTGACAAATTCCAAGCCATTATCTGTCCGCAATACCTTCACCTTCTTTTGTGTCATATTTTCTGCCCAATTAAAAAAACTCCCAATTTTTCTCTCAGTTTCTGATTTGTTGTGCAAAAAATTAACTTTCCTAAAGTTTGAAAAATCGTCCTTCAAATTTAGGATATACTTAGCCCCACCTAAAGATGTAACCTCTAATGGCCCACACAAATCTGCGTGTATCAGCTCACAAGGCATTTGAGCTCTGCTATGGAGTATTCCTGGGAATGACAATCTGTGTTGTTTTCCAGACAAACATTCACTACAAAATGGCTGATTTTCATCCTGAAACTTAATATTACCTTTTCTCAGCAGTTTTCCTTCTGGGAATGACAATCTGTGTTGTTTTCCAGACAAACATTCACTACAAAAT
>JAEQML010069238.1:0-17636 GCA_016904865.1 Pissodes strobi | reverse complement strand
CACAGAGAGACCACACTACTTGCTGTTTACTACACTATCATCAAATAGCACTAAAAAAAATATTGATGGGTCACATCCCGTGGCAACTCAGAATGACGGGGGCGACACTCCCCGTAATCAAACTGCTCTCGCCAGTTTGATGTTCCTGCCTGCTAATACAATGCAGCACCGCTTGTCACATACTGTCTTTCATCAGCACCTTTCTTTGTACTTTGGTATTCTCCAGCCTGGCAAAGGATGATGAGAATTACTATTTTCATTCAATTGACAATATTTACATCCAAAGCCACAGCAGGTTCGTGGAATTTGTAATTCAAATAAAAACCTATTGACGGCATCTAAATCCAAATGTAAATTTCACCACAATATTCGTAAAATGCAAGACGCATTTTACGAATATTGTGCGTCTTTTTATACAAATCGATACAATCCTTTGTTATTTTTAAAAACTGCACACAACTGAGAAACTATATCAAGAACCCATATTATTGCTTTAACAGCCATTGTTTTTGCCCAGCCGAATGCATGTAAAATTGCGGAAAATTTAAAACACACTTAATTCTTAGCCTAAAGTTTAACATTTAAAAACTATAAATATCAAAACGTCAAAGATCCTATATACAAACATAAGCACTAGATTTTTGAAAAAAAAAGCATTTATCAACCGAAAAATATAATTATTTGGAAAGTAAAAAACGGAATATCAGGAAGTTAACTGTTTTGGAGAGGTTGTACTAGTATTGCTACTGAGTTACAATTTATAAATAAATATTTAAAATTTATTTCTTTGTTCTTTTTTATTCGATTAACCGCTCACGTGTGTGTGCCACCTCTTGTAATATCAGTGACTCTTTCTAAATATTATGGCAGTTAGTATAACATACCTGGGTCCGTTCAACAAGGTTGAATGAGATACCTTGCACAATTTTACTTACTCAAAATGTGCCCGACTTGAACAAAATTAAGGAAATTTGAGAAATAAGGTGTGGTATGTAAAGCACAAATTTTGTAATACACCTACTTCATTCATTAGAGAAAACGTGCCATACTCAGCATGGAATTCACGAGGGAAAAGAGCATGGCAGAGAAACCTCGATCCCAATTCCAAAAACCGAACCATGCTGCCCCACATTTATTAGTTCAATAAAAATTCAATTAGTGTCCCCAAAAGTGTAGCCAAAATTTATCGTTCCACACTGGTGACAATACATTTAAAACTGAAGAGTTTGGTATTAGTTAGCCAGACATCGCCAGCCGGTACTGAGGTCCCATACAGGAGGCTACTCAGCTATAGTTGCATTCATGCTAGGATATTCGCCCAGTCAGGGGAGGAAAATGTTAGTAGATTCACCAAGGCCTTACTTACATTCTCAGTCATATTAAAACTAAAATCCCAGCACGAAAAAACAGAAAATAATTAGTTTTTGTTTTAATTTAAAGCAGCGGTGTGCACAGCATAAAACGATTTCAATAAATACATACGCATGTTATACCATCCAATATGGACTATCCATAAAAAAAAGCAATACTTGTACACATTATTCTAATAACAATATTATAAATTTCATTTTACTGACATATAAAAACTTACATCATAAAAGAAAAACCATTCACAAAATAAACTGTTCACTGTGCCGGTTTCAGATTTTCTGGCTTCGCTCTCGAACGATACGGTTGAGGATCTCATAGAAAAAACCTCTCAAAACCCGACTTCAATTTTTGATTTATTTTTCTTTTCTTTTTCCTTACATATATATTAATATAGGGTGTCCCAAAACTGAATGTATAAAGTCTAAAGAAATAATATTTCAAATAAGCAGTTTCCCTCAGTAGGTAGCTAAAAGTGGAGGGGGCTTGAACAATACCAAAAGATTTCCAAGAGTTTGCATTACCCAAATTTATAATATTAGAGACAAAAAGAGCAAAACCATTTTTATTTTCTTTTATTTTATGGTGGTAGCTAATCTAAAATTTTTGTAACTATAAAAATTGAAGTGCGAGAAAGAACAAACCTAAGTTTTCAAACACTTTTCTTCATACGTTTGGGCTTTCTCATTTTTTAAAACAGTGGTCTGAAAACTAATTTATGTTTCAGACCTATTTTTGTATAAAAAGCATTTCAGCCATAAATGTTCAACTTATTTGTATTACAAATTGGCATTTGAGAAAAAAATGTTCATAACTTGAATTTAAACTGCAGCCCATTCAACTTCTTACAAAGCACTAATATTTGACTATTACTTGTATTATGCGGCAACCCATATCCTGAATGTCAGTTGGTTTTATACTGTGGTCTGAGATAAATTCAAGAACAGATTTTGCAATGAGAACAGTATTATGCTAATGAGACAAGCCTGTTCTAATAATATTCTAATGTTAATTCACTTATTTTTGTGGCCAACTTTGTTTTCCATTATCAGACACTACGTTTGTAACTATTTAGGTCATTTAACACCTGAAGATTGAAGACCATACTAATAATCAAGTTAAGTCCACATCATCTGCTTTTACATAACATAATTACTTTTGCTCAAAAGATTTATAATGGTGTTATAGTAGTTGAGATATAGATTTGCACCATTCTATAGATCACAATTTTCTTTCAATACTCACTATAATATAATAGTTACATCTGTCTCCTTTACAACATTCAGAACACTTCCAGTCTTCATACCAGATATGAGTGCAAGTACCCATGTTGCTACTTCTATACTTTTCACACTTATCCTTAGTAGCACATCTCTTGGAAATATAGTATTGTTTTAAAGCCCCTAAAAATACCTTCATGAAAATAGTAACACAACTTAAATTAATACACAGACAGATTTTTAATGATAAACCTATGTGGGGAAAGATTGGCTTAGCGAATACATTGTGTTTTCCCTTACTCATACACTGGCTTCCCGTTTGCCACAACCACATATCTCACTATTACTCAACCCTTTACAAGACATTACAAAACGTAATATTTTGTATGTGTTGACAAAACTTCTTTTTATGGTTTTGACACCATTCATTTCTCTTTTTGATGGTATTGAAATATAGAAGTATTCTATTCTATAAGTATTTCCTGTTTTATTATTATAATTGAATAAATCTATAATTAGAAAGTATCATTTGCCAAAAAAATTAAACCAATATTTTTTACATAATATGGCATGTGGGAACATAAATATATTATAGTTATGTTCCCACATGCCACACCTTGGTATGAAGAACTCTGAAAGGACCACCACAACAAATTTAATTTTATTTGTTGCTAATGCATGAAAGTGTTCTGTTCTGTAGTTTGTTTAGAGCCAAAACGGATTATGATTAATTTCTTAAATTCCTTTCTAATTCAAAATAGAGGTAGACTTTAGGCAAAACAACTTTCATTGATATACAAATATTCTCAGATTATATCAATGGTAAGATTCAAGATTTGGAAATACATTATTTGTTAGTTGTTACCTTGTTGCCAGTATGGTGTGCTACCCCAGCGAATTTCTGATAAACACACTTCTTCGCCATAATTACAAGTTTGTATGGTAGTTACACATTTTCCTTTATTATCATCCTGATTATCGCATACATAGCATTCTAGCGCTGTGCCTAAAGTAGTAAGAAAATAAAATAATATCATTTGTAAACAATTTTAGAAGCTTATTCACTGTTTGAATAAACAATAGCTAACTTACCAAAGTGTAAACAAGCTATTAGAAAACTTATTAAGTAATAAAACTGCATCTTTAATATGTTTTAGGGTAAAGATTAGTGGACAAACAGCTTATACAAATAAAATAGAAAATTAAACTTCTATTTGTTTTTGCCTCTCTCGGTAAAAGACTGTAAAGGTAAAGGAACAAATTGAAAAATTGGTAAAATTAATTAATAATAATTAATTTTAGTATCTGCAGAGAGGTTAGGGAGCAGTGTTGCCGATGGCATGAAATGAAATTGTGATGGCGATGGCCATGATAGATTCTTTGCATATACTTAAAAAGAAATATATATGATTCTTTGTATCATGGGCCAAATTATCAGATTTTAATGTAAGTTATGCTAAAACCTGAATATGTCGGGACAAGCAAAATATATCCCTTTTGATTTGCTATTGATAATTATGTAATCTTCAAATTTTCTATCAGAATGCTGGTAAAATTATGTTAAAATCTGATAATTATGTGGCAACCGGCAACACTGTTAAGCTGCATTTACATTCAATTTGAAGGCAAC
This sequence comes from Pissodes strobi, assembly GCA_016904865.1. NCBI lineage: Eukaryota > Metazoa > Arthropoda > Insecta > Coleoptera > Curculionidae > Pissodes > Pissodes strobi. The sequence goes on along the minus strand of JAEQML010069238.1, from coordinate 13,418 downwards.
TTCAAGCGGAAATTTGCGTGCTTGTCATATGGTGACAGCACGTCGCATCTACATTGGACAAAATTCCAAGTTGACTTTGAAGTTCACTTTGAATTTTGTTAAGCGGCTTGCCAAACGCAAGCAGAAAATAAATTTGTAGGTTAGATTATTTTTGTGTATCTTAATAATCTTAGAAGATTGCGACTTGAAGTTTGGCATAGCTGTAGAGGTCCACAAGCCCTAGAAGTCTATTGATTTTGGCTACGATCGGTTAATATACAGGGTGTGAAAATAGGAAAAGTTACCGTTTTTTGGCATTTACAGGTCGCAATTTTGAAGATAGCGACTTGGCATTTGGCATAGAGGTAGAGGTCCACAAGCCCTCGAAGCCTATTGATTTTGGTTACGATCGGTTAATATACAGGGTGTGTAAACAGGACAAGTTACCGTTTTTGGCATTTACAGGTCGCAATTTTGAAGATAGCCACTTGAAAATGTTGCTTTGTTCAGGTTAGGTCTAATTTATCTATGGGTTAGGTAAATTTCAAATTTGTGATAGAATAAATTAACATTTGTATCAAACAATTCGCACACATGTAAAATGGACTTTGAAGGACCCCACTTTGATGAAAATTATTTTTTTGAAGGCACTGTAATTGAAGAATACGATTTCAACGAGGAATTGTTCTTAAAAATTATTTGTAATTATCTTGCAATTTAAAACACACAAAATAAAACATTCCATAGGTATAATTTCGTAACCTAAAAATTCGTTCAATGTAAATGACATATTTGCGAATCGCACTTTGACTTGGACTTCAAATTGAATGTAAATGCAGCTTTAGGGAGGGCTCTGGATTCCGAAATTCCGAATCGCGATCCGTCAATTCAAAGTAGTGCCTACAGAAACAAGACTCTAGAGAGCAGACAGGCGGAGCTGCATTTCACTTTTCGCATGGCCCTCCGCTCGCTACCGCTCGCTACGGGGCTCAAGAAAGGGAAACTAACCAGGTGCTAACCAAACCTAACCCAAGACATACCCAAAATCAAGAAAAATATTGTTTGCTAACCAAAACTAACCCAAGACATAGCTCCGTCTCTGTGTTCCGTAGACTCTTTTCCTACAGAAGGGACTAATTGTAGCCTTTATAGCCCCTGAAATGCGCTGTTGCCAAATTTATTCGTTTTGCTTGCATTCGCGCCATGTCTTCGCGATACAATCAGCTCGTTGCGAGAACCCTCGTGGTCGAGAGGTCTACATGGTTAGGTCTCAATCCGGCGGCAAGGGTTCAAATCCCGTTGTCTTTTTTAATTTCTTGTTATTTTCTACTTGATTTTGGGTATTTCTTGGGTTAGTTTTGGTTAATTTTCTCTTCTTAAGCCCCCGTAGCGAGCGAAGCGAGCGGAGGTCGGCGGAGGGCCATGAAAAAGTGAAATATTAGAATGTTTGACAGCAGCGTATTCGAGGGGCTATGACGGCTGCATTTAGCAGCTCCTGTGCCTACTGTCTACTGGAGCGCCGCGACGGGCAACGATAATTCAGTTCGTAGTGCACTTATGAAAACACGATGCGATTTAAAGACCGGCAATTGGCAAGTATATGTCCCTCCGCTCACTCCGAGACTCAAGAAAAGGAAACTAACCAAGTGCTAACCCAAGCCATACCCAAGAAAAACGCAAAAATCAAGAAAACAACTGTTTATTGAAAAAAAAACACAGCCGACGGGATTTGAAACCGGATCGCCGAAGTGAAGGGAAACCATGAAGACCCCTAGATTATCTGCTGACTTAGAAATAACTGGCTGCATCACAAAGACATGCGTCACCTCACGTAGCTAGCCAATCACGCGCTTCTTATTCACAAGTGCACTATGAACTGAAATCTCGCCGACGCGCAAACCTTTTTTTTGGAACTATCCACCCGTGTCTTCCCTCCTGACGAGTCCTAGACTTGCGCGCGTATCACACATTTCTGACAAATACATATCTTTAGTCTTTATGGTCCATAGGAATTGCTTTCAGCGGGTCTCGCGGCGCACTGGTTAGATGCTGTGCTTGTGATACAGCGACCCGAGTTCGATTCCAGTGGCAAGGCCTGTTTTTTTAAGGTTATGTTTGTAGAAAGTTTTTTCCTTCATTTTGAGCATGCCTTGGGTTAGTTTTTGATGGTTGCACCCCCGTAGCGAGCGAGGCGAGGGCCATCCGTGAAGTGAAAACAATACAATTGACAATTGTAAACATTGTGATGCGCGCGCAAGCTCCGGGCTCATCACGGTTTCCTAATGGGTAGCGCACGCGTCGGTTGAAAATGCAAATATTCTAAACTTTTTTTCTTGATTTTGAGCATTCCTTGGGTTAGTTTCGGCTAGTTTTGTTCGCTTTGCGTGCCCCTGGAGCGAGCAAAGCGAGTGTAAAGTGATCTATATTAGCCATTCTTAAATAGTAAACAAACGTAAAAGCCCCGCTCAATTGTCAGGACGGTTTATAACGTCTGATCACTAGATGCGAGTTTTTTGCTGCATATACATATCATTTTATTGAGTAGATAAAAAATATGTTCAAATTAATTAAACAGGCGCGTCGGCGTCGGTTGAATAGTGTAGTTTATGAAACAGCCGCCTTCGCAAAATATCCCCCTTGTGGCCGCATCGTACGAATTATATATATTTCGTTTCGTTCATTTCTCGTTACTCTCAGCTGTATTCGACAATCTCCGGAAAGCGTGGAATTTACCCATGTCTTACGGTGCAATGAATTGCTTTGCTTTCTACAGTGGTTAGATACTGCACTTGTGATACGGCAATCCGGGTTCCACTCCCGTCGGTGATTTTCTTTTAGTTTTTAAGGTTATGTTTGTAAAAAAACTTTGGCTTCAATTTGGGCATGCCTTGGGTTAGTTTAGTTTTTGTTGGTTGCGCCTCCGCAGTGAGCGAAGCGAGCAGAGGGCTATGCATAAAGGAAATATTAGACATTCAACTAAAATAGTAAACAAACGCTAAACCTCCGGAGATCGTCGAGTACAGCTGCGAGTAACGAGAAATAAACGGTATCCAATATAATTCAAGTATGCCCTAATCACAAACGCACAGAGCCAATCAGATTGAAATGCTAGTTTACCCATGTATTTTATGTGTAATGCATTGCTTTTAAGTGCTCTGGTGTTGCAGCGGTCAGATGCTGTGCCTGTGATACGGCGGCTGGGGTTCGATTCACGACGGTGCCGGTGTAAAAGAAAAACTTTAATATTTTAGCCGCTTGAGAACGTTCATATCTGTCGCACTTGGTAGCTGTTGTCCGCGAGAGCCATTGAGACATAAATACCTCAGTTAACTCTGCTACTAGTTTAACTGCGAGAGGTACGTGGTGCGTATAGTGTCAAATTAAGTTATAAAATGGTGTCCTGGACCAGGTTGATCAAACTCACACACGGTGTACCAGACCAGCGCGGCTAAAGCCGATACTATTTTTTGGTGGGTATAATTTCCATTACGTGTTTATTAATGTAAAAATCGTTTTTATTATTTTCAGGTGTGATATGTGGTCATACGAAAAGGAACAAGAACATCTTAGAGTTCTTTTGGAGGACCTAGAAACAGCGGAAGACCATCATCCAGATGTCTTTCTGGACGGTACCCCTGATGATGAAAAATCTGGCAATGAACCCGATGATCAAGAGATTCAAGAAGAAAATAGTGACAGTGAAGAGGGTATTAGTGATGGTGTTTAAGAATGTGAAAATTTAAATAATTCTCCTTTGTCTTTTGTCGGTATGCGATTAGTATTATTTTATTTACATTGGGTTGTTTTTCTAATATGTGTTTGTATTTTAGGCAAAGATAAAACGACCTTATGGAAAAAATTCTCCACCTCCATGACGATCTGTTAGAACAAGAAAAGAAAATTTAATAAGACGGTTACCTGGACCTACTCGCGTAACTGGGATATTAGAAAATACCAGGGAAACTTGGAGCCACTTTATAAAATTAATCGTTGCTACACGACTTATGTGTAATAACTCAATAAAATAAAAAATTGCTCGTCCCAGAGATGCGAATCCAACAAATCCGAGAAGATTGAAATAATTTATATATGATTTAGGATTATTATATATGGCGGAAATCTGTAAGGCAAACAGGTTTGTATGCTTAATAAATGTTTTATTTTTGCTGTTCTCTTATATTGTCAAAGTTGTGATAATGGAACAAGTTATTTTGTTCTATTCTAGATTGAATACTAAAGATTTATGGAGAAATGACGGATCCGGTTTGAAAATATTGCGTTTAACGATGTCGTTAAAAAGATTCAGATTTTTGTTGGCAAAATATTACCAGATTCAACGAAAAAAATGCTCGTCTGAACCGTGTGGAGTTAGACAAACTTGCACCTATTCGTAAGGGTTTTGATCATTTGCACGTTGGTACAACGAACACTGGAAAGAACGTTTTGTTGGAATCATCGTTATATTTCCAGATGATATTAATCCTGAAACAGGTCATAATAAAGGATTATAACGAGTTCAAAGTTGGTGTGGACACTGTGGATAGATTGTGCTCAAATTATAATAACTGTTCGCGCAATACCATGCAGAAGGTGGCCCCAGGTTATATTTAATGGAAATGTTCTAGACTCCCGTTTATTGTGCCGGAACTTTCTAAGAAATTTAGCTAATTCTTTAATCCGCCCCCATCTTGAAACTAGAGCTATGTCGCCTTTTATCCATGACAATGTGGCGGCCAGGGCCAACACCTGATTTATTTTAAGAATTGTTTCAACAATTTGTGTAAAACAAAAATAAATAAAAAATTTAATTTAATTTTAATCGTTCAAAAATTAAATGAAGTCTCGAAACAAAGACCAGGGAGAAAACGTTCAAATAAAATAATAAGTTTATTTTAATTAACAAAAATTTTAAATAAATTGAAGTAAGGCCGGAATCGCGAAATAAAAAAAGGGGTAATTATTTTACCTAAAAGAAGTGGACAACAAAGGCACCTAACGCAGTTCAATTAAAAATAATAATCATTTACCATTGGAATATCTTGCAATAAACGGCATGGTGTATAACTTCACAAGATTCGAGAACCAATTTAAATCGGAGTTGACTTATACTTGTGTTTTCGACTGCAGGAGAACGCGACACAAAATGAACTAGAAAAGAGATCAACTGCGATCAAACAAATTCTGACGCAGGTTCCACAAATCTTGTTCTAAAAAGAACATCATTGGTCAGGGGCGGTTCTATTTTCCCGTCCAGCGAATTAAATTGAAAGAAAAAAGATATGACCTTATAAGGTCCGAAGATTGTTTAAACTTCGAACACACCTGTGCACTAAAAAGTCAAAGCTCGGCATGGAAAATTTTCAATTTTTTTGGGAGATGGGAAGATAAAACCAGTTACAACTCGAACCGTGTTTGCGTAACCTCACATGTGGACTTTGTGCAGGTGTACAGATTCCAGATTTTCGGGGGAAAAATTGCGTCAAAAAGCTGCAATGAAAGCGTGAAATTGTAGGAGAAAAATCAGTCTTAACATAATCTTTACTTGCAGCTAGTCCTTATGCCCGATTGGGGCCCGAGAAATTTATAATATAACTTTGATTTTTTCAAGTCTGTTACTATGGTCACAGTATTGACCAAACCGAAATTAGTACCTTTCAGTTTAAAGGCTCGTGGAAATAGCTAAGTAATTAAGTAAATTCATGTCGTCGGTTCGAAAAGTAATGTAAAGACACGTTGTTGAAATTCGTCATCAGTCGAGGGAAAAAGTGGTCAAACAGAATCCGAACAGAAACAGTTGCGGAACAGGAATCAGAAAGTAGACGGTTTTGGACACATAGACCACAATATTCTAATACAAAAACTGCAAGCGTATGGCATAAGAGGAATCTGTGCTGATCTGTTAAAATCCTATCTCTCAAATAGACAGCAGCTGGTGTGCATTTTGCATAACAAAACACAGACATTTCTCTAAACCAGTGGATCTTGCGCAGGGTGTACCCCAAGGCTCTATCTTGGGTCCGCTCTTATTCCTGCTGTATGCGAATAGTCTCTGTGACGGGTTTGCTGCTGGTTTGGTTTGTCAGTATGCGGACGACACATCACTGATATTGGCGAGCCATTCTCTGGGTAACCTGTCTGGACAATGTTCGCAGGCAGTCCAGGATATCCTGAGTCGCTGCTGGTGTGGGGAAAATAACCTTAAATTAAACACATACAAAACTGGTCTACTGACTTGTAATAAGTCGAAAGAAAATCTATATGTTAAACATGATGGAAAGTATATCCCTTCTGTCGATCATATCAAATTTTTAGAGATTTATATCGATTCTACTATACAGTGGGAGAAACATGTTAATATCTTAACATCAAAATTAAGTAGCAAACTGTGCGATTGTACGAAGGTTTCGTGAGACAGTGACCACAGAAACTCTTAAGATATTCTATCATGCATCTATATAATCAATAATTAACTATGGCATACAATTTTGGGGGTCTTCGTCTTTTGCAGTCAGAGTTTTCCGTGAGCAAAAAAGAATTATAAGATGTATTTACAAACTCAAACCACGAACTTCCTGTAAACTCTATTTTGAAAGGCTCAATATTCTGACTGCTCCATCTTTATACTTCCTGTCATTGGTGCTATTTGTGCAAAATAATCCAGATTTATTTTCTACAAATGCAAATGGATATGCTTCTACTATGAATATAAAAACAAGAAATATGAGTGACTTGAGAATTCCTTTGCACAACTCCACTTTCTAGGAAAGAGGTCCCTACTACAGAGCCATTAAAGCTTATGAACTACTTCCCCCAGAAGTCAAGGGTGTTGAGACTCCCTCACATTTAAAAAAAAGAGTTGTACAATATTTACAAGGAAAATGTTACTACAGTTTTAAATTTCAATTTTAAATTATCGTAATTGTTGAATATTATTTTATAGATTGTTTCTTCCTATAAGTTCTGTCTATAGTCTATTGTTTTAGTGCAACAAAATGTATATCTGTTATTAATTTCCTATATGTCTTACGATATTTTAAACTGCACTGTGTAATATATGTATGTTCATTTTTAATAATTTTATTCTTACAATGTATATAAATATTATTTAAAGTTTGATTAAAGGTTTTGATTTGCAGATACAATAAACTTGTAAAGTGTTATTAGAAGCTAATTGTCATCTACTTGAACTTGAACTACAAACACATACATTATGATTACTTGATTGCAATGATTTTAAAGATCAGTTCTGTTTGACGTTACAGTGTCATGTCATGATTTTTTTTGTGGCAATAAAGAATATTATTATTATTATTATTATTATTATTATTATTATTTGTTGCCTCAAGTTACTAGCCGTGAGTGTGACAGACCACCCGTTGGTATTTCTAATCCCCAGAAACGTCTTGGGTAGATTACACTAGTTTTACTTGAAAAAATTGCCACATGTTACTAGATGTATGACGACATAAGATTCTTAATACAAACAATCAAAATTTTAAGTAAAATTAATAAGGTACTATAGTGGTATGCAACATATCACCAAGTATTAGCTTTTAAAACTGAAAAAAACGCGGTAAAAATTGCAACATCCCCTGACCTTCAGAACACCAATCATAGCACCGCATTTTTACTCCATTGCTTTACCGTTTAGGATCCATGAAAACACCAGTACGAAAGCGTCATTCCAGCCCTCGGACGACGCTATAACTCTAAGGCTAGAGGCAGTTTAGCAGTAATAATATCATATTAATGGGAGTAACCGTGGCAGTAACCAAATAAATGAACCAGAAAATAATGCAAATATCCCGAACATAACTGGTAACCTCAGATCATTACAAAAGGTTTGAAATAAAATAAACAGCCTGGTAAAAAAGAATACGCAAACGTTCTAAAAACGCGTAACGGGAGTTTGAAATCCTACGAGCATTGATGTACTTTTTACAGAAAGTATTCATAAATATAACTATTAACAGAACATTTGTCGAAAACCTGCAATACATTATAGCTTAAATATTGGCCCATATCAGCTTTTGGAAATCTACTTCCTAATAGTTTTTAATACAGTTCAAACGTCAAGGGTTAATAGGAGGACAGGAGGAAATTTCTGCCAACTTCTAGTAACTCCTGCTCCGTCACAACTAGTTTTTTTCTCACTTCGCTATGTCGAGGCGCAGCGGTCCAGTTGAGGCTACCGTTAATATAAAACGCACTGAAAATTATATCCCTAAACTTACTTCCCTTTATTTGTATATTCGTAAATATTAATGCCCGCCTAAAATTAAATGCAGAATTGCGCTTTTTATCTGCATCTTTTATGTTTGTGTTGTAAATGAGAAGCAGGTTTGTGTTGTAAATGAGAAGCAGGTTTTTGTCGTTGTTTTTCCTGCAATAAACAGTAATCAAACCTCTCCGTACAATTCTTTGCCTTCATCCATTAGTAAAGATACGATAAAAAAATCATCAGTCATTACGTAGCAGATAAATTTCAAGAAGCTCCATAAAAGCACTAGTAATTTTTATATCGATGTAGGTAGCTGCTTACCTCAACCATTTTTTATACAGTAAAGACAATGCCTCAACACAGTTTTTCATTTGGAACCGTTTTGATGATGATTTATTTTGACGCTTCAAAGTTACCTCAGCCTTAATCTATGCTTTATATTTTTGCTAACCCAAACTAACCCAATGATTATGTTGAAGGGACAATTTCATGTAATGCTGCCATTGAAATTATTGCTGCTGCTACACGATTATAAAAATTTGGGTCAATTTTTGCCCCCTCGCCCGAGGTGCTTATGACGCGGTAATAGTATATTATGATATAAGTGTATAAGAGGGCCTTTAAAGCACGCGCGACATATTTCTAAACACGACGCGCAGCGGAGTGTTTTGTAAGTCGCAAGGGCTTTAAAGGCCTCTTATACACGTATATCATACGCTATTTTTTATTACGAATGCATCATAATCTCAAAAATGTTCTAAATATTAAACTTAAGGGATATATTGACGAATATATTAACCTGTCACATTTGACATGATCAAATGTTTCTATAGCAACCTTTAAAAAAGTAGGCGCATCATAAACATCATTTTAAGCACGCTGCAGCGTGCGATAATCGTTGATTATGATGCATGCGTAATAAAAAATGAGTTTATTTTTTTTTTTAAATACTAGTTAACGTTTGATAATTAACCGTCTACAAATCGAATATCATAAGCATAAGAATCTGGAGTTTGTTCAATAAAAGATTCGTTAACTGTTGTCTCTAATAAAATTGGTATTTTTACTTCCAGATGCATGTTGCTCATAAAATGTAAATATACAATCTGCATAAAATTATATTCATACAAACAATTATCAACAACTATTTTAAAGAAATCATTATCTATAAAATATATAGGTATACGTATACATTCATTTTCTTACTCGCGGCAACCAATCGTAATAAACCCAATATTTTCTAAATATATTTCTTGGCCGATGGGAAAACTGCCTTTTCCAGCAATCCTGATTGTGCTAAAACTCTCCACATTATTTCCAGCGTATGCCTCGCATGCATTCTCCTATTTCCCGATATTCTGCAAAGCCTGCTGCGAGTTGGCCGATCCCTAATTCCACGATTCTCCCTTTCAGTACAACGGCTGAAATCCGGGAGTGTGTTATTTTGCTCAAAACGGAACACGAAAGAGGAAAGGATGGTAATTCCATCTGGAGAAAAATTAACTAAAGTGTTAATTTGTGGTGTATTAGTTGTAACATATATCAGCAGTAAGTCCTCATTTTTATATACTACATTTATAAATAATTAAATCCCTTGGGCATACAATGTGTTATTATTTGTAAGACACGTAAGAAGCGTCTAGTTAAATACTTATATATACAGAATGCTGAGACTTTGAAAGAAAGGTAGCAATTACAACACAGCTCAGAATAGTTTTGTTGTATTAAGTTATATTAGAGGTGTATTTAATCTAGAGCATATGTGATTTATTTAGATGCTAATACAGTTAGTATATTTTAATTACATCTACTGATTTGAATACCATCGTGCATGCGCATATTTTCTTTAAACGAAGTAAAAATTTTTGTGTGCATTTATATTAAACAGCATTATTGATGCAAATTGAATATTGAGAGGATTAGAGGAGCCTAAAAGATTAACCTAGTACCTTTAAAGGAGGCGCCATTTTATAAAAAGTTAGAAATGTTATTATCTATCTATTCCTAAATTTTGTCCACTCAATAAAACATTTACAGTAATAATAGAAAAAAGACGTAGTTACCGATTGATTCATCTTGGTTGGGAAATATGTAATAAAAATAATTAATATTAACAGTGCTTTGCTTTTACATATTTCTGGGTTTAAAAAATTTGATTTAATCAGTTAATTTACAGATTTTGATATCCAACACATATTTGGCTGCTTGCACGTGTTAACATTTAAATTTAACAATGCCTTATATATACACAATATGTATGCAGAATATATCTCACCTTTTTATTCAAGGTACCTTTGCAACTACCACCAATCTAACCTGTTACCAATGTGAAAGACATGACGAAAAAGAATGCGATCTACAAGATCTTAAACCGTGTGCATCTAATTTTGATAGGTGTGCTATACAAATTAAAAAGAATGGTAAGCATTTTATGTATCTCCAAATTATTTTCTGAGTGTTATTAAAAATTTGAGACGGTAAAATGCTAAACCCGAAATACATAAGGCATAGGTTAAGGATGAAGTGTTTTTTTTTGCACCGAAATAAAGAAAATAATCATGGTCAAAACGGTTTCAAACGAAAAACTATGTTGGTAAAAGCAGGAACATCGAAATAAAAATTACTTATGCTTTTACGGAGCTTCTTGAAATTTATCTGCAACATAATGCTTGATGATTAATTCTCATTACCGTATAATATACTGATCGATGAAGGCAAAGAATTTTGCAACTTCAGTCAATTATTTACCTCTTGAATTCCAATATTTTGTAATTGTTATCTAATATTATCTTTTTTTAATTATCTAAACCACTAGTTTTTGGCACGATTCAGTGTGACAGTGACTGTGAAAAATTTTCACTTCAATATACAAAAATAGTGCTTCATTTAATATATTATTGTTTGGCAAAGGCAAGAACACATTGATTTCGCTTTATCTGGCTATTAATCATATCGAGTGTGTCGTGTTGCTATTTTTTGGTCCAGATTCGGTAGCACCATTTTGTTGGTCGTCTTTGCAAATCCCCCTGTACCGAATTTTAACAAAATACCGAAAGCGACCTAGGAGTTACTAGAAAGTGAAGATCTCGTGTCTCACAAGAAATAAACGCTTTTGCTTTGAAAGGAGTTAAATATTAAAAAATATGCTAAAATTATATAGCTACAATGTTTTGTCTTCATTAGATGGTGTTAGTTTTCCAATCCGATGGCTATCCGCTCATGGTATTCAGTCACGACTTCAATCATATACCAATTTACTTGCAATATTATGTATAAACAATACTGGAATTTCGTATTATCTTCGAAATTAAGAGGATATCTACTTAGCTTTAAATTGTTTGATTTAATAAAAAAATAACCCGGGGTTTACTTAATTGTAATTACTTCGCGGTTAATAATTAACAGAGATAGTTTAGTAACGGGAAAGGACTAACTGGTGTGATCCACCTCCGTACAGGAAGCAGTGGCGCATGCAAAACGATCACAATTCTAGAGCAAGCTATTCACCCACTGCTTTGTCACGGAAGCATTCAAAATGCTTGTGATGACAAGGAAATATACATCCATCCTTGTTGAATTCGATTTGAAAAATATAAATTTTATACCAATCTGAATTAATTTAAAAATACGTACAATTTGGGGACTCGTTATAGCCGTTATATGTATTACTAAATTCCAAATGGTGAATTTCTTATAAGCTAACATATGTTTGCATGAATTACTAATATATCAATTGAAATTGAATACTTTACTAGTTACTTATAATATATACATACTTTTTAATTACTTAAATCAGGATATTAAACAATCTTAATCGATACATTTTTGTAGTTTATACGCTCAAGCGTTTTATAAGAACTTTGAAAAGTAAAATAATTTTTTTAGATCAATATTGGTCAAACAAAAGTATTTTTGCAATACTAAGAAGAAACGAAGACACTATATCTCTAAACATATCTTTTATATAGAGGCGTTATTCAGATAAATTATTACGGTAATTTCTCTGTACATTTATATAATTATGGATATTATTAATTCTAGCCGAAGAAGGGTTAATAATAAAACGAGAATGTGGATTGGCACCGTGTGGATTTGAGGATGAAATGATGACCAGAGGACTAGGAATGGATTGCGATAGAAGCAAGCACACGTATTCCTGCGTTTCTTGCTGCAAAGCAAACGGCTGCAATAAGAACGCTGCCTATTCAAACACGATGTCATCAGTATTACTTATTATAGGATTGCTTATCGTTTGTATGCTGAATATCGCCAGGGACTTTATTCCTCCATATGTTATGGCGGAACATATAAATGTTAAGAAATAGTAAATGAAAGTGTATTCTCTAGTTACATATTTTTTTAATACAAATATAAGACATATCTACAGAAATCAATACATGTATAGACACCTGTAATACTTATAACATATTTTCATTTGTAAATATAAGGTTATATATAAACTGTAAGATGTAATTTAGCAGTATCTGATTTAAAATCGAAATCGATCTGATTTTGCAATATTATTGGCACTTAAAAACTTATATTCTTCTAGCAGACCACAAAACTTCATAACTTGGACGTAGACAACAAGACATTAGGTTGTGTATAGGCATGTGAATCTCATATGATTGATTAAAATTAGGAAAATTTTCACGTAATGCAGTGTTTAAACAAAATAATTCGCTAATGAATATAGAATTCGTTGATATAATATCAGGTTGAGAGTACTAATATTTCGAAATTATTAAAGCAAGGTAAATTTTTTATACGTAAAGCATATTTGCTCTCTCAGTATATCAGGAAGAAAATATCGCCAGCACAATTTTTTACGACAATTCTCGGCATCTATATAGTATCTCTGTTCTTTACAGTTTTTTGTATTTTCGAATATACGAATCGGTGCCGATATTCTAGTAGTAACGTGACGTTCCTATATACGGATTGAGAGTGTAGTGTAAGTGTATTTCCTATACGTTAACGTTATGCGTATTCTTACATCAATAATTATCACTAGTTAAAGTTGCATCGGTAATCTAATCGGTACCTATTGTTCTGACAGTATAGCTACCCAAGTAGCACCACAAAAACATTTTACGTTCATTTCAGGTTTAAAACGGTTTTATTGCGGTAAATAAAAAGATAATAGTTTTAAAGTTACCTTGTAGATATACTGTCAGAACTTAAAAACTATTTAGCATTTAGTACTGGTTCTAAAGCA
>JAEQML010069237.1:0-17636 GCA_016904865.1 Pissodes strobi | reverse complement strand
ATTAAAGAAGGTTCCAATTTAATTTTGCCCACAGTGTATATAGAATTCTTCTGCATGATCCGGTGAGCTTATTAACATTATTTACAGACCTGCGACACTATGCTATATTAGCCGCCTCTGGTTGGTGGGTTCAAGGTTAAAGCGTTAAAGTAAACGTCACTTTCAGTTTGTCTATGGTCCAGTGAATATATTTCAACAGGTATGGTAGTGCAGTTGCCAGACTCTGTACTTGTAATACGGAGGACACGAGTTCGATTCCCGTTGGTAGCAAGGCATGTTTTTATTATTTTTTTAAGGTTATGTTTGTTTCTTCTTTTTAAATTTGGGCTTGCTTGGATTAGTTTCGTTTGGTTGCACCCCGGAGCGAACGACGCGAGTGGAGGGCAATGCGTGAAGGGTTTACAGTACTCTTTGAAATTCTCGGGCTCAATAAAAATTGTTGACTCCCCAGTTTTAATTTTCTTCCACCGAAAAAGAGAAAAGTACCACATAATATTGCGAGGTGAATGCAGTTTATCTACATAAGAATCTTAACGCAAACAATCAAACAAATTAAAATTAATTCGGTGCTGTGGTGGTTTGTATCACTTATAATCATATCACCAAGCATGTGCTTTTGAAACTGAAAAAACGCGGTAAAAATTGAAACGCCCGCTGATCGTCAGAACAGCAATCATAGCACCGAATTTTTACTCCATGCCGTAGTTCTGTAAAGGATGTTAAAACGCGTCCGGTATAACGACACCCGATCGACACCTAGCGTACTTCAAAGTAACCAATTGTATTTTAGAGCAATCGCACCGAGACCCGTATACGATAGACTTATGCATGATTTACATTTCCGTTTCACACTCTTCACATAAAGCGCTGCTCATCTCGTAATCGGAGAACCCGCAATATATCGCCTATTATCATATATTTTATTTAAACGCACATTGCCACATTTTTCTTTAAGTAACATAAGTTTAGCATAATATAACGATAGCGACCTAATCAATTTAAAAGTTCGCGGTCATCAGACCAGACATGATAGTCATGGAACCCGATGAAACGTTTACAATCAATACTGTACTTTCGATGTTAGATCGCCTTAACCAAAAATAACGATATCCACTACTAACCGCCCTGAACTTCGTACCAAACTCGATATGGAAGCTGCGCTATCTAAACCCAAGTAATATTCAATTTCAGGTATGTCTAGTTTAATCCAACCTATCTATAACGGACCTACATCTGATTATGCATAATATTAGTATAATTATAAATAATCCAGTACTAGGTCCAATACGAGAAGGATGTAAGCCGGTATTATTTATCCTGTTCCTTCTCATTTTCTTTTATGTAAGTCGCTAGTTAACTAAATAAAATTAAGTCCATCCACATTAGGTACATTCATGAATCGAAATAGTAGCCTACCAATAAATTGTACACTCAAATCATATAAACTGGCTAATGCATAGTTGCCTGACCGTTAATGATGTTTTGCGCAAGATATTTTGATTAAGTGATACATAAAAATGTGTATCATACTATGAGGAATTATGAAAAATATATCAACATTAGAAGCAATGTTCAGCAGACAATTATAAAGGCATTGTTTAGGTTCATTCAATGAAGGCATATTGATGAATTCAATAATTTGGTGCCTCTATAGAAACTCTAATTACCAAGACTTAGAATAAACTAACAAAGAAACATAGTCATGTAAAGTCTATCAGGCTCTTCCTTGTTCATGGAGTGTTCAAGATTCTTATATACTTACAAGATTATATATTATTACAATCTGAGGGCCCTCAAATATTATTGTAAGAGTTTATAAATAGCATAACTATTTATAAACTCTAACTGGAAACTGTAAGGTTCCAATTTTATCCATATTACTGTTGTAATCTATATTTCGGACTTTCGAGTGGCTTATATGATGATTTTAATTTATGGCTCATTTTGTACGTACGTAAAACTTATATCCAGTACACCGTTGGATAATGGCAACATGGTTTTTTTATTATTTTTTATGCTTACAATTTACATGAATATATAAATATTAATAATCGTGATTTTAACATTCAATATGAGGCAATGAGTGATTATGTTTCAGCTGATTATTGGTACAATCCATTGTCATCCTCTGTAGTAATGCCCAATTGACTCCTCACAGCTAGGATAGATATGAACCAGAAATGTACTTGTGGCATCGACCATGTAAACCATGACTCTCACTTTACTGTCCATATAAAGCCGCAGAAAGTCATTTGCAAGGCCGCAGAAAATTAATATGTTTTCAATTAATGGAAGGAGAATACATTAAAATTGACAGTTTGAGCGCACTATCACTACCATAGTCCAAATGGATACACACCAAATTAAATTAAAAGCAACTTTTTTAAAATATACGCTAACTGCGCGCAAAACTGTAAAGTAGGTATATGCAAAAATTTGATATTTTAAACTTCAAAATAATTTAATATCTATTAGATTTTAAAAATTTGGACGACACGTTTGGCAATAGTGTGTACGCATGTTAAGGAAAATCTGTTCATTTGATATGATCAGTTTTGCATTTTAAAGTATATGCCTCCTGACTTCTCGCAAGATATAGTTTTAAAATATTATATTACTCATCTAAAATATAATAATTAAGACGCTATGAGAATGACATTGTCTAAATTAAATAAAAGCTTGATAATGCACAATTTTGACAGATTGATATCACAAACTATAACAATCTAAATATATGATACACCACTGAGTATAAGAACGCAAATACACATTGATTTGAAAAAAAATATAATAATTTAAAGCAGTATAATCACGCTGCAAAATAAAAATTTCACAAAGTAAAAATGCTATTTACCTTCGAAATACGTGATTTCGAGTTATAAGTACAAAATATTAACATATTATTTTAACAAGGGTTTCTTTCCCACATGCACATGTAAATTAAATTATTTCTATATCTCCATATAAAAATGTTCATTATTTATTTATTCAAAATTAGGGCTTGCTTTTATTTTGAGGGTATACATTTTCTTAGCAAAACAAAACGCATGAGGACACAGAAAAACAAACATTTAAGGCACATGCTTATAGCAAAATACTTTTCTCTCTGATATATTTTCATAAAAGGGTTAGGCAAGTCAGGGAAAGCTTGAATAATATAGATTTTTGTTATTTTAATAAATGTTGAGTTTTAGTGATTACCATTCTATTGGCCCACCTAATGGGTGTCGATGCTACTTTTACGACCTGCGTTAGTTATATCATAACAAAGATTCATAACTTTATTTCTGAACTTTCTCATTATTTATCAGTTAAAACGTTGAAATGAAAACGTCAACAAATTTTAGACATATATACACGAAAGTTTGCTCGTTAATTAAAACAATAATTAAAGTTTGCTCGTTAGTTAAGTTTTTGCAGAATTGCACCTTTTTTCCTAAAAGCGTGCCATGGACCATGTTTATTGCTTACTACAAAATAGTAATAAAATATAATCCCATATTGCTAAATAACAGAATAGTTTTTCACATTGTTATGATTATGGATAATCCTATGTTCTATTGTCGGACTTTTTCGTATTGATGGAATGCGCACTTTTCAGTCGTATATATGGAATTTTAAACGCAATGTTCAACATTGAGATATCAAAAACCGCAGACGTTAATTACGAGTAGGTTAGTTAGCATAAAACTTCTCAATTTAGTGCCTAACTTTATAGCACTAAGGGTTTATGAAATTGAAAAAATTAGTTCCAAATAATAGATTTCGATAAAAATTCCGAGCTTCTTAGTGGATTTATTTTGAAAGATAATAAAAATCAAGATATACTACTATCATAATAACTAACTTTCTCAATAACGTTTTTCAAATATCAGTATTGGATTACAATTCTAAAGAGCAGCCTCATTCTATTGAATTTAAAAAATAATAATAATTTTAGTGCTAATAGATACAGGCAATGCAACCATGTACCATCACGCGACACAAGTAAATTTTTATCCTCTAGATGAATTGTTCGCTTCTTCATTACCTTGTAATGGAAAATAGGGGCGAAGAGCTTAAAAAGGCGAATTTTTTCTGCTTTTTATTATCTTGAGCGATAACCTTGCAAGACATAAAAATCTCAGAACAAGCGACAATGGCAATAAGGATCACGAAAAACATAAAATTTACTAAAACCCACATAGTGAATTGTCACAATGATGACAACGTCATATTACTCCATTTAACTGTTGCATTAAAAACTATGTATTTTTCTTTAACACCTAATCGGATGACGTGTCGTCTCACAGACTACGCCAAAGTAATAATTATTCCTTAATGATGAATTTAAATGACACTCATGGTATCTAATCATTTTCCAAGTGACACACTATATAGCCTAAATATGGGCAGTGGTGCGTCAGTCTATCTTAACTTATTCCAGTTTTTGTATCGGGAGCAGTCTGTCGGACTACGCGTCACCGTTTACGTTATACTTTTTTTACATTGCTGGCTATAGGCGATTTTGTTAAAAACCTATTTTTTTTTTAGTTAAGTTCACTTTTTACTAACATGTTCTTTTAGAAAGGGACCCTATTTTTATTTTTTCAAAATGTTTTGATTGTTTTCTTATAACATATTTGTCTCCTTTTTATTCTGACATACTAATACATCTACCCGTATTTTTTTATAATTTTTTAAGTTATGTTGCCTTATTTTCATAGTTTGAGTTAGTTTGGAAAAAAAATCTATTTTCACTTGTTATAAGACATTTAACGTAAAATTGTATGTTGTTTTTTTAGTTTTTGCCGTTTTGAACTAACTAGTCTTCTCTAAGGCTACACGTCATCTATTATGTCCCAAAATTGCCACCTGTCCGGTTAAGGGTTAATGCTAGTTACATAAAATTGAGGTAGGGTTTTCCCCTTTTTTTAATTCTAAATCAAATTAAATAATGAACCAAAAGTTAAAAAAAAAACAAAGAATAAATGAGAAAAAGAGCACCACCGTAATAATATATTAGAACAATCGAAATATTGCAACTAAAACTTAATATTAGATATGCAGAAAACTAAAAAGGTTCAGTTCGCCCAAGGAAAGCCGACATCATTCGTTAAAAATAACATTGCAGCATTTAGAAAGAGGGGGGGGGGAGCAGTCCAAAATTTTTTTTACCGAGTTTGGCACAGCAAAATAAACGTACATAATCATTGAATACAGTAAATGTCAGCAATAGTACAAAAAAAATAAATGAACGTAATTAAATAGATTAATCCTAGTCTGGTACAGATAATATTCATACCAAATTGATAAAGGAGTACAAGTATGATCTATATAATGAACAAAATGCACTAGAATAAACTTTAATGAAAAATCATACTAACCAAATTTGACAAATAAATGGTCTGAATGACCTTCCAATATTATTATCAAATAGAAAGCATAACCCTTCCTGAATTTTAATAACTCAAGAGAAAAGTTCAAGTACGGGCCACATAATGAACAAAAACACTGAAATATACGTTAATAAAAACATCGTACTAAACGAATTTGGAAAAGAAATGGTCCGAACGACCTTCCGATATTAATATCAAATAGATAGCGTGCCTCTATCTTTATTTTAATAATTCAAGGATAAAGTTCAATAAGGTAAACAACGATGAACGAAAATATGCAAAAATATGTAATCTGCATTAAATAACGCGATCTGATGGCTTCCCTCAGTGACGGAAACTAATAATAAACAAAACTGCATTACCTAACCATTAACAACCGAAATTCCCGGTTTAGTGTCTAATTAATAGTAGAAATCAACTACCCACATGAATCACTAGAAGTTAATTGCAAGATTAATTATTAAAATTAAAGATAATAACAATAATTCGCCATTGCATCAATCCTAACTTCGGTAACAGAATAAACTCCATGAAATTAGCTGTTTTAGCATTAATTGCAACTTATGGCTGTAGACAATAGATGCTTTTGATAAAGCAACATAGAAACCAATGGTTAAATTTTACACTCACTGCTAAACCGCTACGCTAGTAGTTTAATTTATTTGACCTTTCAAATAAATTAAACTACTAAATTATGGAGAATCTACATTACATTTCGTCGGAAATAAAATAAAAACGATTAATTAGGCTAAAGGCAAGACCCCGTGAATAGATAATAATGACTATTCCGTTCAAGTATAAAAGTCCAAAAGCCTTAATCAATCTCTGATTACTATGACGTCATGACGACTAACTAAGATAATAAATCGAGTCCGATATGAACGAAAACGGTTAATTCAATAATTATTAAATAATAAACTGGGTCATCCGAATAATAAAAAAAACCCTCAACCTTAATTAAGCTCTAATTAAGATGACGTCACGCCCATCAATTAAGCTATTAAGTCGAGGCCGATATGAATGAAAAGCGAAATAATACAACCATGCAATTAATAAAGACACGAGAGACGCAAAACATCTGTAATTAATAAAGAAAACTTATCTCTTAACAAGAGGGCACACTACGCGACACAAAACGCCAAGTACCACAATGGCGGCCGAGACTAGACAAAGCCAATTGCAAAATCCTCGCCTGGCGAGTTATTCCCACATCTACGGCACTACAACTAGCGAGAACGAATCGAAATGGCAGATGTGGAAATTTCTAAGTTGTTTGTCGATAAAATCCAACAAGGATCACTGGGCTTAAGCCAGATTAAAATAAAACGACAAGCCAACAGAAAGGCTTCACTAGAAAAGGGTGTCGTACCAGCCCGATAACGAAGGAGTCGTATCGCGCTTGCAAAATGAAAACGACGCGCAGGATTCTCAAACCGCGCAACCAACAAAACATGGAACGACAGAGAGTATGACGAAGGCGCCAGATAGATATAAGTTCAGTTAAATCTCAGATCTAAATGTCGAACTGAAGCGTAAACCCGAAATAGTACCAGGGGCGTACTAGAAATTCACTTATAGTTAGTAACCCACAACGGAATGTCACAACTCCCTCTCTCCTTGAAAAGGAGGGAAACTTCCAAAAAAAAATTTTCCGACAATAATGCTAAAAGAGTTGTAAAACCATTGATTACCAGGTACCGAAATCAGGACCGAAGACAACGGAAATACCGCCCTCGCCCAGAAACCCTAAGATAACGGACAAAAGACAAACTAAAAACCAATCTTAATGGGATCAACACCCAACACCCCATACTAGATGAAAGGTTCCCATTTCACTAAACCTAACAGAACTAAAGACCTACAGCTAACGGAAGAGACCTAACTCTAACGGAAGAGACCTAACTCTAACGGAAGAGACCTTACACTAACGGATTCCCGAGCGGTACCTCCCGGGTGAGGGACCTTATGCTACCGAACGGGCCAGGGACGCCCCGGGAGTGATCCCGGATCACTTGATCTTTGTCACAATGTGAAAGTTTCAGTTCAAACACATTCACAATATCATTTAGAATTTTATTTTTTGAGCGACCGCTTTGCAGACTTCTAAATGGAGTCTTCGAGATTCACAAACGATTTTCAAGTAACAGCCTTAAATAATTTTAACAATAATAGATTAAATGAGATCCATTGCAAAAATTGTACGCCTGGGCAGTTTGGTGAAATAAATATGCATAAGAAGAGTCGTTTGCAACAGCTGTTAGCTTATTAAAAACTAATGAAATCATTACAGCTTTTCGCTACTTCCAAATAGTAATTTCTATTCCGTACCTGTTCCACTCACAAGTTTAGATATATGACATATCATTACAACACAGTATTGTACAATAGTTTATCTGCCTCCATCCAAAATGAAAAAAGTAGTTAAAATAATCTTAGAATACCAGCTTAGGTAAGAAACAGACCAAAAGTGGTAAGTTGAATTTCTAACGCAAAAAGACGCTAAAAGACATTACGAATATTCTATGAAATGCGCTATGTGCCATCACCGACCGCTATTATAGCTCTGGCCAACAAATTAAGTTGACACATCTGCTACGTGCCGTTTCTATTAAACTAGAAACATGTCAAATGCAATGTGCATACTTTTGTTTTTATTCGCTTTTATTCAGCCTTCAGTCGGTCCGATTTTGGATGAAGACATATTTTATTTTTCTTATCACTGACTTGTTTATTATACAAATTTGGTGCAGTAAATATTACACATGGAAAACAATAATGAAAATAGAGGTGATGACAAAAAAAAGGAAAAAAAGAAACCGGTAGTTGTTTACTTCAGCAGCAGAGGCTCAAAGTGGTGGGTAAAGAAAACCGAACCTGTAAAAATACTTTACGACCTGCGAAAAAGGAACCGAAGAAAAACGGTAAGTTACTGATTCTCATATTTGTCACTTTAAAGGGGAGAATTGGATATTTTTATGCTTTTATTTGTAATTTTAAACATTATGTTTCATTTTTTAGTTTTAGGCACTAGTGCCTAAAAGAGTGTCATTTCGACATTCAAATGAATATCGAAATGTGCAAATTTTAGAGCAAGGCATTATCATTTGAGCATAAGGTAAGCCTATTTACTGACTTTTACGAAAAATCATTTCAGAGCAAAGGTACTTACTTAATGGGACTAGTCCAAATAGTTAAATTGAAACGTAGAAGGCATGATACTTACCAGGAAGTAGCACAGAGTCGCAGATAATGCACTTCATTGTATAATGTTTCCAAATACGTTTATGGATATATTTGCTGTAACTCACCAAAGGCTGCAAGCGATTATTGTAAAAAAGAAATTTGGAGACTACAACTTCAAGGACGAAAGAAACAGAACTGTACACCAAAATATACTGTTGCTCAAGGGGAGTTAGTGAGGCATCATATCCGGTCATTACCAATGGATATTAGTCACAACTCCCGAAACAAGACCGCAAAGGTTTACCCAATCCCAGTTTTGAGTGTTAGCCGTCTTTATAGGGCCTTTAAGAAGGACCACCCAAGAAGTAGTATTACTCGTAGCTATTATCGGAAAGACTTAAAAAAATACATGCTATACCACAAAATTATTAGAGATGAAGGGGATGGACTTGCCAAAACACAGCTGCAATTGCGCCATCGGAAATGTGGCAAAGCCAGAGCTATAATGGAGGCTCAGAAACCTGAGAGTAATACGTACGTATAATCAATGGACTTAGAACGGGTTCTTTTCGTACTAACTCTTACACACTCCGAGATATTTTTCCTGAGACAGCTTTAATTTTTAATTTTGAAGTAAAAGTGGAGGATATAGGTCGGTATATTATGTGTATATGGAACAAAGTACTGCAAATCATGGTGGCAATGAAATGAGCTCCTGTTTGCCTAAGGATCTAAATAATAGTATTACGGATAAAAAACATCTTATTATATGGAGTGATAACTTTTGCGGACAAAACAAAAGCCGTATGGTTATATTCATATGGGTATTGAACATATATTCTTAGTGAGTGGACATAGCTTTTTGAGCTGACCGTGACTTTTCGCAGGTCGAAAAAAAGAAAAAGAGTGATGAAATCTATTATTACGTCTGATTTAATTGATATGGTTAAATCGGCAAAAGTTGCTATACCTTTTCGTGTGTTAGAAATTTAAGGAAAGCATATCCTTGACCTCCAAACTGCTGCAGATCTCATTCTAAGCCTTTCAAAACTAAATATCACTAAAATGGTTGCCCTCCGGTATGCGTCCAAGGATCCTCAGTGGTTCTATTAAAAGCGTCCTACTTCTCGGAAATGCGGAAAACAAATATAGTTTTGAAATAAGGGAAGATTCTTCACGGTATAAGACGAGTAGTTTTAGAACCTGCTAATGGTTGTCTTGAATAACTCCACTGTGCTTTCTGGCACATAGCGTATTTCTTACTTATGGTCTTCTGTTGGGGAAACACCCCAACACGTGTAGAAACTATCGTTTTTCACCCTATAGTTTGGTGATAACACCCTGTATGTATGTAGAATGAATGAGCCATAATTAAACTTAAAATAGATTTATTTCACCCCGGGTACAACCCAATTTGTACATTTAAATCAGCAAATGTCAAGTTCTTTAATGCCCCTTAGTTCAACCCTGGATGGTCGATTCCATCCGATACGCAGCTAAATGTCATTTTACCAGTTCGATTGGGGTCAATCCAAACGTTTTCAATTTAATATATTCGTGTCTCCGTCAGTAAACAGCAGTGTGTCAAAGAAAGAAAGAAGATGTTTTCCCCCTCTCAGATAAAAACCGACGCCGAGTTTTCCCGCGTTATGGTCCTTCCCGAAAGATCATAATATTTCAGTTCAGTTAAGACGTTCGCTTAAATAGCAGTAAAACGTGCTGTTCTCCGGCCAAAGGTCAAGTTCCTTTTTGGGCCAATTTCTCTTGTATGCACGAATATTAGAAAATATTTCGTGCACCTCAGTTATCTTTGTCCAAGGTTTGGACAAAGACCTCCTTTGTGCTTCTTAAAAGCAATTCTTCGAAGTTAGAAACGATAGCATCCCCGTTCTCGTTGGAACATAAAATGGCGGAAGGCAGACTGACATTCCTGGTCGAATTCCTTTAAAGCAAGGCAGGTAAAGCAGTCGAAGGGACAAGGTATGCTGTGTGAAAGTTACTAAGTTGAAGACGAAGTCTTAAAATAATAAAGATAAAAACTAATTTCTAAATCAAACAATCAAGACGCTTCAGTAGACATTTTTAAATTTAAGAAACCTTTTGTAATTTTAGTTTTATACTGGAACGAATGATGAGTGATTGAAAGTTTTAGTCTAAGAATTGTATATATATATTTTCTATTTAACAAAGAAAACATTGTTTGTTTATCTCCATTATATTTAAATGCAATTTACACCTGCATTATTAAATTATATCAATACCGAATACATGTTTCAGTTTCTCTCACCACCCTATGTTATACTGTTCATTAAAAGTGGTCAATTGAAATACCACACCCTTCTTTATGGTTTTAAGCAATAATAAAAGAATTTGTGTATCCCGACCAGTCTTCGTTTGTCATTATTTTTTTGAAAATTACAAAACTGATACAACAATCCAAGTGCTATCTATCAAAATTTGTATAGAATACCTTAATAGCCATTAAAGGTGAAGTACATACATTATTTTTCGACGACCAGTCATTATATCAAAAACAAGTTTGGTAATTTAAAATCTATTAAGCAAAAAATAGTAACTATGAACTCTCATGGTCACAGCAATCTGTGATATTGACCGAATATTCCAGCGCACTTTTTTAGTTATAAACCTAGCCGAACCTTAATGAAACATTCGCATCTTAATAAGTTTCATTAAACTGCAGGTGGTCAATATCCAATAATTCAATGAATTCAAGATATGACATTCAGATGTAGCTACGACATTGAGGTAAGTAACATTTTGGTTGGTAACAATACTGAATGATAGAAAGTTTATATAGTTATTTGATCACCACATCATGTAGACGCATCTAAATAGGTATAGACAGACAAATAATATAGACATATTTATTTGATAACCTTACACAAAATGTTTGTTGCACGTTAAAATGGAAAATCTTCTAACAAGAGTTACAGCTTGAACCAAGTGAACAAAAAAGCGATTTTCTGGTTAGGGTCTGCTCAGTCTAATAAAATGTGATGTAACAGTCTGATTTTGCCACTATAAAAGATTACAAATTTTATTTTATATGCTGCAATTAGCAACAAAAAATTCTATATTTTGTGGTAAGAATTATTGAGTACTATCCTCTCCGGTTAATTAATTATAAATTCATTTATTTGATTTGTTGTCAATAAGCTTAATGGACTTCCTGTTGCAGCATTTATTAATGTAAATTAATTTCATTATACATACCGTTAGAATTACATAATATGTACTAGCTTTTATAACACTGTTCTGATCATCCCTTTTCTTATGATGTCCTCTAGCTTAGATCTAGATTTATCCGACAACTGAAATAAGATATTGTGTTATTAGTTGAACTTTGCTTATTTATATTACTATAATAATTATGTTTACTGGCAGTTCTGTATTTGTAAGCACTGAGTTAATAACCTACCTCGCTAGATCGATCAAATTCATATGCTACTTTCGGTTTGAATATTTCACTTCTAATCTCAGGCTGATATGGCTTTAACTCTTTGGGGTCACTGATTTTCTTTGAGACACTGCTACTGCTTTCTTGTTTTCCTGTAAATTCGAGAATAATTATTAGTTTTCTATTCAGTAGTAAAAACTAGTACCTGTTGCTTATTTTCTTCTAAGACTTGTTGATCTCCGCATAGATTACTCATTGTTGTTTCTTCTTACAGTGCTCTAGGGATTTAGGGCCTATCCCTCACATATTTTCCCATGTTTCATTCAATCGTCAATGTTTGTTTTTCTTTCTTGTGCTTTAGTGGATTTTATATTGTAGTTCCATCTTTGGAGACTTTCATATTTGGAATTTCTACTTCATATTTATCTTTTCACGTGGCATGTTGTAACTTGTGTAATATTCGATTGGTAGCCCTGAATATTAGTAATGGGCTATTTTCCCATAATTTAGATGTGGATTTTTAAGGGTTTATTATTTCGTTTAGGAATGTTTCCTATTATTTGTTGAAAAATTTAAATTTAGCTCATTAATTGTGGCTTCGCAGTCATTTTACAACAATAATAAACGAGAACTAAGTTGTTTACCATCTTAGAAGTATTCCTCGTATTGACTATTCCGTCATTTCTCGGCATTACCATTTTTTCTCATGTCGTTGGTTCTCGTTCTGCTAGAAATACCTACCGGGAATAGAGGAAGCGTTTTGCCGTAGTGCAGTCCTAGGTGACTCAACCTTTTTGTATTGTGTTTAAAGCCGGGGCCGCACATGCGGCAGTCGGCGAACTGCGAATGTTCGCCAACTACCGAATCTAGCCAAACGAAATTCGCTTTTTCATCCACACATGCGGGCATTGCCGAACTCCGATCGAAAAAGTGGGAAACGCCGAATGTTCGCCAGAAAGGTGCAAACTTCCCATACGCACTGATCGTAGTTCGACAAACCCTTGCTCGGAGTTCGCCGACTGCCGCATGTATGGCCCCGGCTTAATACTACCCTTATACGGGATCTGTGATTGAGTCCCTAATTAGTGCTTGACACAACTAAGTTATTGGGATATTCGTACTGAACACGGTAAGATTTTTCTGGAATTAAGTAAGTTTTTTTACTGCCTGCCGGCACATGGCTGCCATGACTAAAGGTTTTGTTCCATTATTTCTAGAGGCTTTCTGAGCTCATCTCATAGAACCGTAGCAGTTGATCCTCCAGGAAATCCTCCAACTCAAGTGAGGTAAATATTGCTAAAGTTTTTTTTGTCTAATTTAAAGGTTTAATTGCTTTTATCTTTGTCATTTTTTTTACATCAACCACCGATTGCATTGCATTCCATAGGATATTTTACCATGATCATGTGGGGAGGTGTATATTATTTAGGGGTGGTTCATACGTGTTTCTTTTTATATTCAAGTTATTTGCACCTTCTGTATTTATTTTATTTGCTGATGGTTACTGAAAATCAATTGATATTTTTGAGGTGATTTGCTTTAAATAAAAACATATATGTTAGGGGGGGGGGGGAAGGGGGGCTATAATTTCTTGATTGACGTAAGGGGCTTGGTCTAATTAGTATTGGGTTATTACAGGGTTTTACGGCCAGGGCCAGAAGCCTTTACAAGGTTTCACGATCAGTTTTCACTACCGGGTTCTACTAACTTTGGTTCACGTTCGCCTTTTTGGGCGGAAGACTCTCACTCTTGAGCAGGTGACTTTTACCTTGACTGCTGAGCTTGCAGCCTCTTCAGCAGCAGACCTTCAACTCGGATCTAACGGGTTATCGTTGACTTTGATTTAATTTAATCTCTTTATTTTTATTGCCGATTGATAAGATATTTCTTAGTATTTAAATATAAATTTAGCATTGTCAGCCAAGCTTTAAGATAGCTTTCATTAATATTATTTATTCATTTATTTATCTGGCCGATTAATATAATTATTGTGGCTTTTTTGTTAATTAATATTATTATTGCTAATTGGTGCAGCTACTAGTTCACGCATACATCTATGTAATAATGTTAGGTAAACCAAAGTGATCACTTCGGATTTTAGTGTTTAGAGCTTTTAGGTTTAAGGCATACAGTATCGAGTTTACCAACAGAATTGGTCTCAGTACAATCTTCATATTGTACCATCACCGTTAACTACTTAATAGCTTTATTTTGTGGTAATTCCTTTGCTTTTAAATTTCACTGTAAGATTGTTGCTGTTTTAAATTAAAAAAAAACTAGAAGCCAATAGATTGAACCTTAAATTAAGATTGTGTTTTCTTGTTTAATAAAACGTGCCTAACAACCCCGCACAACACCAGCGGAGCTTTTCCAGTTTAGCTGGTAGAACTGGTGGCGCTCACGAATTCCACACCTGGAGCCGGGTATTGCAAACACGACTCTCCGGTGTTAAGTTTATTTTAATTAAAATCTTTACCTTTTCAACTTTGATCAGAAAATCGTGTTGCAGTATATATAAAAACGTTGAATATAAACTTAAAGAACACCATTCGAATAATACAATATTATAGTGTCCTTAAATTCTAGTATATTGTAAAAATCATTTTGTGTTAAAAAACGTTATATATTGTACTTGAGGAGTAAAATATCAAGTGATCTTGCGTTGTTATTAAGCTTATTGAACAATACAATATTTAGAAAATTTCTGTTAAGACCAGTAAGACGGTGATGAGCTAAGTTCTTACCAGCTGAATCGGTATTATAAGTATGAACACTGGTGTGGGTTGGAAGAATGTTAGATTTAGGTTTATTTCTAAGAAAGGTCAATAAATAGAAATACATGGAAGATTCATTGCATTTCTTAAGGAGGTTTGCAAGACTTGGAGGTTTCACACCGACAATAGTTCTACGTGCACGCCTATGAAGTTTAATTGGATGATCATTCCATATTAATATACTTAGAAAATATATTATTTTTATTATATCATATCTATAATTAGTAGCGATATTGTATCATATATTTAATTAATAGCGACGTGAATTTGGCAGTAAACACCAATTGGCTTTCATTATGAAAAATATTGTGGTATTGAAGATTTTAACAACCGCAAAATGCGTGACTTAAATGCTTTTTAAATTCCAGCCGTGAAGAGTAGTTATTTAATGGGGAATATAATCCCACGAGTGCTGGAATATGTCATAGCGCAAGTGTAATGTACAATATTATATCTACGACCATTTTATTAAAAAAAAAAATTGTTAAAAGTTTAATTAAATCACTAGTGAAATAATGAGTGCGTTGCATGACTAGTGATATAATGATTCTTAATGCGTAACTCAAAGCGAGTGACGTGCGAGGCTTACTGTGTAGGTTGCAGATAAAGAAAATACAATTTTTGGATGCGAACTAAATTAGATATTAACTAGGGTGCTCCAAAACAACTCCGTTATTTTCATGGCTTATATCATCCCCCAGACCCTAACGCTGCTTGGCAGTCATCAAATTGCATAAAGGATTATATAATATTTTCAAGGCGCGTGTTTGATGTGATATATTCTCTAGTAATACGAAAGTCTTGTAGATATGTTAAAAACGTTATTTCACCTTTAATGTTGGCTCTTTCGCAATTCAGCTTTGCTATTCTCCTTTCTGACTTTTTCATGTGTTAAAGACAAAACCTGCCAATTAAAAAAAAATCAAAAACTATTATAAATCTGAAATTATTTTATCAACAGAAATAGGTAAAATAATTATATAGGTAAGGGACACGTTTAATTAGTTCGACACTCCTTTTTTCATTACATAGTGCAAATAAATGGCACAACGTATCATACTTATGTGTGTCTGATGAATAAAGTCACTATAATGGTATGCTTGCAGAACAAGTATAATTTTATATTATTTTTTTTAAATATTTATGAATCAGTTATTAGATTGCCAGATATGATTTACTGTCACATTATTGTTTTTTTTTTTACTTCAGTGATCTTGAATCAAGATCGTGGAAATAATGTGTGAACCTTATGATGGTTTGCGTAACAGAATGATAAATAAAACAACATAATCAAATATTTAGTTAATATGTTTGAATCACTTTAAATATACGCACGTACGTCCGTAAGAGAAGAAAAGTGAAAGTTTCGTATTAAGGAATACAAATTTAAGAAATTTAGACATATTTATGTTAAATGCTGTCATACATGGTTTAGAGTAAAATCTGTAATCAAGTATTCGCAAGATATATCGAAGTATAAACAGGACATTTTTATTGTTATACGATAATAATTTTACTGCTTTACAATAATTTTTTACTCTCAATTACAAAAAATATATTAATGTATCAACCGTAACTATCTCCTTAGCATTGCTGCGGAATTAAGGCATTCTCTGGCTTAATTTTATGTTTTAATCCATTCAAAATCAATATATTATACTTACAAACTCTAGACATAGGAAGCTGCTGTTTTGGAAACACAGAAGATCATAAGGGTTTGAGTTGCGTTTCAATTGCTTCAATTACATACCTGCGAAAAAAAGAGAATCGTTATTCAATAAAGTGAGAGAGTCAGCTAGGTAATTTATATGCTATATCGACAAATTAATGCTCATTCAAAATTAGGTCGGCTGGATTAATTTGACAAATTTAGGATTTTAGCTAAACTTAATTTCCAGTGAATGACAAATATAACACTTAAAGCTTATTCTTTTTTCAACCTACCAAAACTACAGACATAACTGACTATAATTTAAGAAATAAAAGAATTGAAAACAATTTACTATTCTTTAACTCCATATCTATATTTCTCACAAGAGCGATCTTTGTGAAACTTTTGATGAAAGTCTCAAACTTATAAAAAATTTGATAACAATTCCAATGGCCTCAGCTGAAGTAGAACGGTGTTTTTCTACACTCAAACGAATAAGCCAGGAAAGACTTTCTGCACTTGCTATGCTTTCAAAAGTAAGGAAATTAGTTGAAAGTATAGCCGATTTTAACCAAAGAGTGATCGAAAAGTTTGCTGCTGCAAAAGACCCGCGATTGGATTTCTTGTTTAAATAAGGAAGTTGGTAAGCTTAATTTTTTATTAACTGAAAACCCTATACTACTAGCAATAAATGTCATATTTTTAATTTCAATTATATATTTTTATAATTTAAATTTTAATTACCAAATTTATATTTTAATGCGATTTTGTCTTTGCACATAATAGCTATATATAAATGGGTGCAATCCGAGGTGCAGTCCCCAATTTTTTTAAGTCACGAGCTGCCATTAAGCTAAAATCATTATAATTTCAGGATCATGACTATGGAATAACTATTAACAGTAGCAATTAAAAAGCCTTATAGCTGCTTGACCATTTTCGTTAAAAGATTATAACTAAAATTTTATCATTCAAAATGAAGCTATATACAGTGTGTCCACTTAAGTTCGCAGCATATGGGAAACTTTTTTATTATCAATTTTACGAAAAAAAGTTATTCTTTATAAAAAGTTTTGCTTGGTCCAAAACCTAAATTGCAACCATCAGATATCAAATTTTTTCAGTACGTATACGAGGTTTGTCAGAAAATATGAATTTTGCCCAACAGTAAAGTAAATTTATTTTTGAAAATATCGAAAACTTTAATCAGTTATCTCTTTATTCGTTAAACA
>JAEQML010069236.1:0-17637 GCA_016904865.1 Pissodes strobi | reverse complement strand
GGGGGGAGATATGGTGAATAATTAAATTCAACAAATGGCTTGTTATTTTTAGCAAATAATGCCCACGATATATAAAGCCAAGAAAAATCACACGAGGGGAAACTGGACCGAGGAACAATTACAAAATGCGGCAAATGCCGTACAAAATCGTGAAATGTCCATACGCCAAGCTTCCCAAACTTGCGGTGTCCCCTGGACTACTCTGAAAAGAAGAATTTCTAATAACTGTTTAACGGAAAAACATTCTCTACTGGGTGAACAAAATGAGAGAAAAATTGTAAACCACATTAAGAAATTACAACAGACAGAAGCCATTGTCCCACTAGAAATGAGGTGCGGTTAATGGCGTATAAACTAGCGGAATAACTGCAAATTACACATAACTTTAATCAAGAAACTGGTATAGCTGGATTGGCTTCATCTTTTTTTCCGCAGACATCAAGATTTGACAATAAGAAAATCAGAGGGTGTTTCAAGAGCACGCTCTTCAAATATGAACAGAGAAGCTGTAACAAAATATTTCAGTTTATTACAGGATTTACTACTAGAGCACGACCTACTAGAAAAACCTGGAAATTGTTACAATGTCGATGAAACCAGCCTACAACTTAATAATAAGCCAGGTTATGTTGTTGCTACACAAGGCTCCAAGGCCATTTTAAATATTACATCAGGGGCCTGTAACAAGCCGTACAAGTCCTACAATTGTTAGAATATATTTTACACTTGTAACTGTTTCATAACACAACTCATCTTGTAATTACCCGTACGGCACCAGTAGTTACGGAAGAATTTCTACATATGTAAACGTATTCTGTAACACAAAGTTAACACTTGTATAACTGTGTTACAGAATTGTCTACAAGTGTAGGTAATGTTTTACCTATATTCAACTCTGGGTAAACGCGCAGTGTTACGGCAATTCCCGTCCTGTGAACACGTACGTATCTGTTCCCAATATGTGGTCAAGTGATTTCGAAAGTTACTATGAAGATGTGCCTAGAGAACATCTGTTTAATATAAGGAAAGACTTCGCTTTTCTCACTGATAACGAATTCAACGAAAGGTTTCGTCTGAGCCGGCACCAATTTAAAAATCTCCTTCGAGATATTGGACCAAGGTTTGCAAATAAAACAGTTCGATGGTATGGATTGACGCCACCGCAGAATACATTAATTGCTGTGCACTGGTTGGGGAATGGAGGTCAGTACCATGGTTTTTGCAATATGCATGGGGTATCAAAAATGACTGTGTGTAGATGCGTACATGACACTGTCAGTGCTGTTAATGAGATTAAATTTGACGAAATAGTGTCGTGGCCCCTTAATAAGTTATATGTTATGCAAAGATTTCATGGCCGGTTTTCCTAAAGTATGTGGTGCAGTGGATGGAACACTTATAAATATAGACGCTCCCAGAATTAATGAACCAGCCTATGTGAATCGCCATGGTAAACACTCAATCAACTGTATGGTTGGAGTCCTCATCCCAATGCTGTAATTCTTGGAGATTCCGCTTATCCGCTGAATCAGTGGTTGACTCCACCAACATATGAAGATCCAATAAATCCATCCCAGAATAATTTCCACAGGGCACATAAACGAACAAGAAGATAAATTTAAAATCCATTTGGCATTTTAAAAGAAAAATTTCCTTGTGTGAACGACTAGGTGTTGATTCCTGAATTGTATTTGTAACTCGTTTTCGTTTTCCTGCCAACAAACATTTTAATTAGTTGGTAGTTTTTTGCCACACTGAGAAAATTCAACCCAGTACATGTGGTACATTTTAGTAGAATTGGAATATGTTTTTGTTAAATTCAGTATTTTTATTCAAACCCGTCAAGAAATGGTTTGACACAGTAGAAAATTTCACCGATGCACAGATGGTGACGAAAGTTGGCAAAAAATATGTCATGTTGGCTTTGTGTTTTAGGTCACTCAAATAACTGCCAGACTCTCTCTGCAGCTGGCTTCCCAGTTTCATTAAGAGCCGATATCTGCACGTTGCAGTCGATGAACACATCTCGGACACATTCACCATCAACGCGGGCGTGCCTCAGGGCGCAATACTTTCACCAACTCTGTTCCTCATCTATATTAATGACCTGCTGACCGAAACAAACAATCATGTTTACAGTTTTGCAGATGACAGTACACTTGTCTCCCACTTTAGATCAGAAAAACCCTTACCAGCGACTGCGACTCATCACCACAGACAGCAGCAGATTACAGTAATTAATCAAGACCTGGAGACTAACCCAAACTTGGGGCGACCGAAATTTGGTCCAGTTCAATGCAGCAAAGACCCAGACAGCCACGTTTACCAAGAGGGCCAATACAGCGGGCCCTGACATCATTACGGCAGGGTCGACCATGCCTTCATCCTCGTCAATCGGACTGCTGAGTATCTCGGTCAACAGCAAAATCAGCCTCCCAGAACTTGGTGCGCTATTTCGCAACAAACAACTGGAAACACGTAGAACATCGCTTTACAAGAACTCCTTTGTCTGGCGCACTGCATCACTGTGGAACTCACTTCCAGGACATCTGTTTCCCACTAATTACAACTTACAAATATTCAAGAGCCGTGTCAATTAACATCTTCGCACACACACCGCTTGTTGAGCGCCATAGGGTCTCCCTTTAGTGTGTGTGCCACTGCCATAAAAAAAACGAAATTAGGTGGTAATTTCACTCTTAGACAATTTATATGGTTTTCAATAATATAATTTTTATTAATATCTCAAGATTCTTAGGCAAAATTTGAGCAGCGTTGTTTATAATGATAAAAGGCTAATTTATCTTTAACTAACTAATAATTAAATACTGTTGCATGTTCCTGGACAACTGAAAAAAATTGCAAACTATCAAACTAGCAAAAACTGGGGTGTACCTGATGATATTTTGCATTTTAATAGTTTATTCTAATAAAAATTGCTATAAAGCTACACATTTTTTAAAATTATTTTTCAAATGGACATGCAATAAAATGATTTTTTAATTTTTTTCTCTTGAGAACGAAGCAAGATAAGAAAATTATCCAAGACACAAAAAGTTGAATTTTTAGATGCTTAATCCGAAAAAAAATCTAAATTAGAAAAAAGTAAGTAGTGTACACGGTGATGATTTATAAGGTCCCTCCCCCCTTTTAACTTTTTTTGTTTTTCGCATTAGACAAAAATGTTAAATACAAAAGTTGTGCAGAATAATGTAAGCTATTTGCAATATACAATTATATATACAAGGTGTTGCAGAAATGAGTGACAGGTTAAAGTTATATTTTTTTAAATGACACGCCCTGTATATTGTTAATTTTTTGGGATCTCCTAAGAACTCTGAATATTTCTTCTATAACATGTCTTATACCTAAAGGTAATAGTTTTCGACATATTCGCATTTTAAAGAGTGGTCTCGTATTGTAGTTTCCTAATTCACGGCCACCTAAGAACTGGAAACTAGAATATTTATTTTTGAATGTAACCGCTTAGTTAAAATGCGAATATGTCGTTACATTTAATTATAGGACATGTTATAGAAGAAATATTCAGGATTTTTAGGAGATTCTACAAAATTAATAGTATACAGGGTATTTCATTTAAAAAGATATAACTTTAACCTGTTACTCATTTCTGCAACACGTTGAATATATATAAATATATTCTGCAAATAGCTTACATTATTCTGCACAACCTTTGTATTTAACATTTTTGTCTAATGCGAAAAACAGAAAAGTTAAGATGGGGGACATTATAAATGATCACCGTGTACATTTTTTTGACAATAATATAGGTAAGGTTCCCCCGGCACGCCACTGGATTTAATAATTTTAATATAGTTAATGCTAAATTAACCCCTTATCGCCATAAATGACACTGCCGATTTCAACAAAATCGATAAAAGGTTATTTAAAACATTTATCAAAAAACATTTTTATAAAAATTGTAACTTCCTGTGAATCAAAAATTATACATAGAAATTCTTTTCAACTTGCTTAACTTATTAAGAGTATCCAAAGACTCAACATATATAAAAAAGAAAAATTGATGGACACAAGTATTCTTCCATGAATCAGTGCGGGATCCCTTTCTCAATAAACCTAATTGAAAATAAACACCAATTATTATAAGATTCCGTTATTGTCAATAATAAATAATCAATCGTTTCGAGGAACAAGTTTTGATAGTTCGTCATGGATTCTTATTGCGTTTTTCCGCCTAACAAAAATTTATTTCTCGAAGCTTGTTTATTCTTTTAAGAATTTTACGCAAACATAAAATAATGTGATGTGTTTCGTAATTCTTAATTTTTGCCAACTTCGTCATCTGTGCGATGTTTGAACTCTCTTAATTTTTTAACGAATCGCTGAAAAATTATGCGGTTTGCACCATGATTTAGAGCGTTTCTTTGCGATTTGTGTGCATTATGCAAAAAAAACCGCAAAACTTCCTTTATACAGAGTGGCTTACCATTGCCTTGTTTTGAAGTCGATGGGGTCACGTGATCACTGATTGGTCGGCTTTTGTTGACAGTACCTTCAGAGTCACCATCTGGGACTGTTTCACATAACTGGTCCTGAGGTTTTTCGAACGACTCAGCTACTCCAAGCCCACAAATTACAGGAGACTCTTTATTTCTAATACCATATTATCAACTTCGGTTAACATTCCCATTCCACAAGTTCCAGTTTTCTTTGCATTATCAATTTTAAGCAAGAAATATGTACCACAAGTCAATAATAACGATTGCAAGTTACAGTAGAACTCACCATTGCAGTTTTCTTCAAATTCTGCCAGATTCTATCGCTTACATAGGTCCAATCATTATCCGAGGGAAGTAAACAAATACTTTGAGCCACCATTGCCATTTCTTCCCATTTTTCTACTTTATCTTGCTTTCTCAGGTTTTCAGAGAAAGCACCGAAAAGAATATGTTTATTTTCTCTAATCTTATGTAAAAATTTCATTTTACGTTGAAAAACAATTGATTTTGAAGACATTTTACTTAACACGCGGTACCAAGCCGCAGCACATGTACTTACTACTTGAATAACAACTGTCGCAAGCGTATTGTGGCAAGTCTGCTTCATACATATGTACAAAATTATTTAATTTCTACAATTGTAGCAATTGGCATTGTGATACGGAATTAAGTAGGACTCGTAGTTACAGGAAGATTACTTGTAACTTGTAGACTTGTTACAATTGTATGTTTGTGTTACAGGCCCCAGGTGAAAGGGGCGAAACAATTTCAATAACCGCATGTTGCAATGGAGAGGGACTCTTTCTACCACCAGTCTGTGTTTTTAAAGACAAAAATGGAAAGCCGGAATATTAGGATGGAATGCCAAATGGTTCCACAATATACATGTCGCAGAAGTCGGCATACGTAAATACTGACATATTTTACTTATGGTTGAAAAACCACTTCTTGCCAAGAAAAGCCCAAGGTAAAGTTCTCTGAAAATGGACACAGTTCGCACTGCAGTTCAGTTGAAACGCTTGAATTTGCGCAAAACAATGATATCATACTTCTATACCTGCCCAGTCATACGACCCACTGGCTGCAGCCCTTAGACGGGGCATTTTTTAAATCATTAAAAGCACATTACTATAACGCGTGCAATATGTTTATGAGAATAAAATAGACTGAATTTTGGATCTCTGTTAAATGAAGCATGGGGAAAAGCAGCTACTCAACCCAATGTACCACTCAATCCTCATGTTATACCAGACTATGCATTTTAACACCTGATAATGTCCCAGAAAATCAGGCTGGCAGTTTTGAATAATGACGAGGCTATTCAGAATTTAAAATCAAAGACAAAAAGAGCGAGACTGTAAAATTAAGAGCAAAAGAGCAAAAGCGAAGAAAAAACAGTTTCAAAAGGTAACAGGAAGTTGAAAAGAAAGCGAAAAGTTTCTAAAAGTTCAGATGAAGACAATGAGGACTTATAACTTGACGGTGAAGAAGAGGCGAGTAAAATAACATTATCATGGTAATAATTAATAAAAATAATAAACATTTTTATAGGTGAGTGACGAAGACTCTCTAAAACCAAAGAAAAAAGAGCGGGACAGTAAAATGAAGCAAAAAAGCAAGGAAAACACAGTTCCATAAACAGGAAGTTAAAAAGAAAGCGAAACGTTTCTGAAAGTTCAGATGGAGATAATGAGGACGACATACAGCTTAAGGATGAAGAAGAGGCGAGTAAATTAACATTATCATGGTAATAATTTACAATAATAACAAACTTCTTTATAAGTGAGTGATGAAGACTTTCAAATTTGTGTCGGTTGTGAAGAGCTCTACATGTCCACTACGAAACGGGTGGATTGGATTCAGTGCATTATTTGCCAATGTTGGCTCCATGAAGACTGTTCCTCTTTTGAAAATATTTACGAACCATGTGGGCGATTAACGTTCAAGAAAAAATTATATTTACACATTTTATTTTATCACCATCTCTCCCTTAGTGTATAAACCATCTCACCCTACCTATATGGGTGAATAGGCCATTTTTAAAAAAATCTAAATTTTGTTGTGTTAATTAAAGAATATAAAGTTTTATTTCACAATATGTCTTGTTCATGTACTACAGAATGATACGCAAAATTTGGTTAGTAAAAATAAACTTTTATTTCGATTCGACAAAGAGGTTAAGTTTTGTTCACCATCTGTCTCTGGGTTACCCTATACAGCGTGACCAGTAAAGTCCGCATCATATGGGCTTTTTTATTATTAATAGGTTTATTCAAAATTTGACTCTGGCATCAATTTCTGATTCGATCTAGATGAAAAATATCCAAAAAATAGTAGTCTCGTCTTAACTGTCAAATTTTAATTTTTTGCGGAAAAATATTCAAAAATGTGGTTATTTCTCAAAATATCGAAAAAAGCTATTGGAAAAAGTTTTTCTAAATACAATTTTTAGCTCATGTGCAAAATTTTAGCTACATCAGATAATGTTGATTTTTTTGCCTATTTTTTGTAAATTGGACCGCTGCAGTGGCAAAATAAGACTCAACGCAACCTACATAAAATTTCTTAGTTTTGACATTACTTTGTTCCAGACACATTTTCTTTAAAGAAGCACTATATTAAAAGTATGATTTTTTACAAAATCAAAATTGGCCTATTAAAATTTGGTCCCATGTGATGCAAAGTTTATTTGTTTCCGACCCTGCATAAAGCAGCTTGATGAAATATTTATTTTTGAAAAGGTAGTTGGTGTCTAAAAGTAATATATTATGATTAAGGACATAGTTTACTTGAAAAGGGTCCAATTTTCTAATAAATAATCGGTAGAAAATTAAACGCATTTAAAATTCCAACTTCTTAATTAATAACTAACTCAAACTATTTTTGATATTTGAATATTAAACTAAAAGCCATTTAAAAACATAAATTTTTAAATTACATTTCTGTGTGTCTTCCATTCCGTTCAATACAAGCAATTGTTCTTCTTGACACATCTTTAATGGAATTTCTGATACTCCGGGGACTTATTTCTAAAATACAGTTACGGATCACCGTTTCCAAATGATCAATATTACGGAAAGGTCTTTGTAAACTTTTTGATTAAGGTAACCCCACAAGAAAAAATCAAGTGGAGTTAAGTCCGGAGACCTAGCCGGCCAGTATTGCTCCATATTACGCCCAATTACTTTGCCCCTAAATATTTCCAAGAGCCGTTCTTGAACCTGTCTTGTATTATGGATGGAAGCGCCATCACATTGGTACCACAAATTATACCTTACTTCAATAGGCATATTGTCCAAAACTTCTAGGATATATGTATTAAGGAAGCGTAGATATTCTGCAGAATTTAAATTGCCCCTAAAAAAATAAGGCCTAACAACTTGATTGTTTAAAACACCGCACCACACATTTGTTTTAAAGGAATAGTGGTCTCTGCATTCTATTGTAAAATTTGGATTTTCTTGAGACCACCCTCTACAATTTTGAGAGCTAACAACGCCATTTGAAGTAAATGTGGCCTCGTCGGTCGATAAAATGTGAAAAGGTAAATATACATCTTCTTCTTTTTCCCCCTGGTACCAAAAAGAGAATCCCAGACGCATGTCAAAATGTCGTTCCTTTAGAGTATTTATAAATTTAGGTTTATAAGGTTTAAATTTATTTTTGTGCAAAATATTCCTTACACTCTCTCTTGGAACGCTAGTTCTGCCAGAAACATCTCTGACACTAGTTCTTCCATATTCCACAATATGTAGGCAAACATTTAATTGGACTTCTTCACTATGTCTTATAGGATTGTGAGGTTTCTTGAATGAATTTTCCACCGATCCACAGTAGATTTAAATTTCGTCATAATCCTACTTACAGTAGATTGTTGCACATTTTGACCTGGATGCCTTTCATTAAAAATGTTAGCTGTGACGCGATGACTTGTGATTTCACCACATATTATTACAAGTTCAATTTTTTCCTGTACAGTTAACATTTTGTTTGAATTTAAGGCGCAGTATTAATTAAAAGCCAATATGGCAAACAGAAAGCGATTTGACTGTCATTATTAATGCAAGGGCTTGTCAATATTTTTTTCAAATGTTTAAATTAAATTTTTGATGCATTATTGTAAGATAAATGCTAATTAATTTATTGGAAATTGCATTCAAATAATAAACGGCTAGTTTACTTTTTTTATAACACAGCTTCATAACAAATTTTAATACAGGGATTTTAAATTAAATCGTTGAAACTAGATTCACATTTTGTGAAGTTAAATGTACATTTATTCTCCACTTAATGAATGCAGACTTCACTGATGACGCTGTGTAATTGATTGTATTAATTACTAATAATGTATATTACGTTTAGACACAAACTACCTTTTGAAAAATACATATTTTATGAAGCTACATTATACAGGGTCGAAAACAAATGAACTTTGCACCACATGTGACCAAATTTTAAAAGGCCAATTTGGATTTTGTAGAAAAACACACATTTATTATGGCGTTACTTTGAAAAAATTGTACCTGAAATAAAGTATTGTCAAAACTAAGAAGTTGTATGAATGTTGCGTTGAGTCTTATTTTGCCACAGCGGTATAATTTACAAAAAATAGGCAAAAAAACAACATTATCTCATGTAGCTAAAATTTTGCAAATGGGCTGAAAATTGTATTTAGAAAAACTTTTTCTAATAACTTTTTTCGATATTTTGAGAAATAACCCCACTTTTGAACTTTTTTTCGAAAAAAAATTAAAATTTGACAGTTAAGACGAACCATGTGACTATTATTTTTTGGCTATTTTTCATCTAGATCGAAGCAGAAATTGATACCAGAGTCAAATTTTGATTAAACCTCTTAATAAAAAAAAGCCCATATGATGCTGTAGTATAACGTACCCGGGTCGATTCAAAATAGTTGAATCAGATAAGTAAAATTGTGGTTTGCCTTTATTTTGCCAATGATCGTCAAATTAGATTAAAAAGAAATGGATTAAAAAGAGGACCAATACCTACGTTGTGTTATTATTATATCTTGCACAATTTTACTCACTCAGTATGCGCTTCAACGGAACACTATTTGGGAAATTTGAGGGAAAGGTTAGTCATGTAAATTAAACCACGGATTCCCAATACGCCTAATTTATTAAAGAAAAGCGTGCCGGACTCAGCCTGGAATTCACGAGGGGAAAGAGTACGGCAGAGAAACCCTCGATCTTAATTCCTAAACCGAATTATGCTGTATAATATATTAGTATTATAATTAATTGAATTACTGCCTCCCGTACCACAATTTGTAGTTCTACACTTGTAACAATACATTTAAAACTGAAGAGATAGCTCTTCGGTCGGGAATCGAACCCGAGTCTCCCGCGTGCCAGACGCGGATGTGATAACCACTACACTACCGAAAAGGGGTGTTAGTCAGCCAGACGCCGCTGGAGGGTACTGAGGTCCTGGTTACGGAGGCTACTCAGCTAAAGTTGAAATTAGGGCCAATATCTCTAGAATGATCATTACATTTATAACTAGGATATTCTCCCGTCAGGGTAGGAAAATGTTAGTAGTTTCACAAAAGCTCTTACTTGCAATCACAGTCATACTAAAACCAAAATTCCAGCACGAAAAGACAGCAAAAAATACATTTTTGTTTTCATTTAAAGCAGTGTTTTTCACAGCATAAAACGATTTCATTAAATATATACCATCAAATATGAATTATCAATGAGAATAAAAGAAATAATAATTGTGCAAATTATGTCAATAACAATATCAAAATATACACACGTGTTATGCCATCAAATATTAATTATCAATGAAAATAGAAGAAATATTTATGCAAATTATGTTAATAACAATATCAAAATATATCCATATGTTATGCAATGAAATATTAATTATATTAAATGTACACCATCAAATATGAATTATCAATGAAAATAGGAGAAATGTTTATGCAAATTATGTTAATAACAATATCAAAACATATACACATGTTATGCCATCGAATATGAATTATCAATGCAAATAGGAGAAATATTTATGCAAATTATGTTAATAACAATATCAAAATATATACACACGTTATGCCATCAAATATGAATTATCAATGAGAATAAGTGAAATATTTGTGCAAATAAGGTGTATAACAATATCAAAATATATATACAGGTTAATACCATCAATTATGAATTATCAATGAGTATAAAATATATAATGGTACAAATTATGTTAATAACAATATTATAAGTTTCATTTTACCGACTTGTAATGACATAATATTGCAACACAGAAGCAAAACAATTCACCAAAACAAACCGTACACCCCGCTGGTTTCTGACTCTCTATCTTTCGTTCTCCAGCAATACCTTTCGGATCTCCTCCAAAAAACCTCGCAAAAACTCGACTTCAATTTATGACTTGTTTTTATCTTTTACATGTATAAGGGGTGTCTCAAAATATACACATATATAGGGTGTCTCAAAAATTAATGTATCAGGTCCAATGAAATAGTATTTTAAAGATGTGGGTTATCTCAATGCGGACTTTACTGGTCACACTGTATATTTTTAAAACTGCACTTCTGTATCAACTTACATTATATCAGGTAAAAGTGTTTTGGCTTTTTCGCGATAGTCTGTTAGTTTTAAAATGAGAACTTGCTCATTTTCAGTTTACCGTTGTCCAGGCATTTCCAACGGCAATAACAATCACAAATTCACAAATAAAAATAGAAAAATAGGTGGAACGAACTTCAAATAAATATATATTTGACACTTTAACGGATGAAGAATTTCAATCGTTATCCTATCTTGCTCAGCTTAACGTACGTCCGTGACGTCAAATTTCTGTCACCCCCGATTGACGGTGGCCTGAGAGAGAGAAAGACTTGGTAAGACGTAACGATCAACGCTCACTTTACAACTATACATTAACTTGGCAACGCCGTTCTCCATACGCGTCACGCTAACTTTTGAGCATGAATTGATCTATAGAACATTTTTAAAATGTTAAAATTGTTCCTCTTATACAGTGTTGTCTCAGCCATTGTAACAGATGGAACTTTCCCACTTCAATGCGCGTTTCGCTAAACATGTTAGCATCATCAGGGTATATAATAATAGTATATTATATACCTAGGTTGAGAAGTAAGCCATTATTTACCGAGCACTTTTATATAATATAAATATAATGTGCAAGGTTAATAATGGCCTTCTCAACCGAGGTATATATAGAATTTTTTTACTACTGACACTGATATATTACCATATTTGATTCGATTTGAATTTTATATTAGTCATTTTTTACTTATTTTTCAATTAATTCGAAATATCAGGTAGCCTGGATGTTCAGTTGTCTAACTGACAGAATGAATTTAATAATCTCCTGACAGCTCTATATACATACAAAGTACCTTCTTTCCATCTAAATTTGACAAAATCGCATTATTAATAAGAATACTATGGGGAGTCATGAAAAGTGAGTCATACTGTATATATTTCTTTTACTAATAGCACTGCTACAATCCTTATCATTATTTGAATTGATTAGATTTTGAAATTAATCATTTCTTACTCATTTTTCTAATAATCGGAAATGATAACTAGTTGTCAAACTAACAAGCTGAAACATGCCATTTTCCGTTTCATTATTGACCTCGGTTTTTTTTAATATTATTACTTCTCATTTGAGGAATGGAGTAAATAATGGTGATTTATCATGTTAGTAGTAAAAACAACAGTTTTAATTATCGCCTGATGATGCTAACATGGTTAGAGAAACGCGCGTACGGTGCAAAAATTATGTATTGCTATTGTGACAAAACTGTGTTGTAGTGCATTCTGCAGAAGGTTCCAAACTGCAACTCACTACTTCTAACAAAGGAGATCGAGTCTTTGGAAATATTGGAAAAAGAGCAGGAAGAAGGATAA
This sequence comes from Pissodes strobi, assembly GCA_016904865.1. Taxonomy (NCBI): domain Eukaryota; kingdom Metazoa; phylum Arthropoda; class Insecta; order Coleoptera; family Curculionidae; genus Pissodes; species Pissodes strobi. The sequence goes on along the minus strand of JAEQML010069236.1, from coordinate 5,228 downwards.
GCGGCTGTTCTAAAAGTCGGAAAATGATGTTGAAATTTATCACTGAATAATTGGAACGGGCACCTATATTAAGCCTCCATTTTACTTTTCCCTAGATAAAAAGAATAATAAAGGATGAAAAACTTAAAAGCATTGTGTTAGTGGTGAAAGTTAACTATATCAGACCACAATTGCCCCACACAATTCAACCTTTAGCCTAATAGGAAGTAATGCTATTTTAAAAGTCGGGTTGGTTTGGGTTAATATCGGATTTTCCTCTAAATTTTCTTTATAATGATAGCATTTCTAGAGACATGTTAAAAAAATCAATGTGGCTGTTCTGTCAGGAACAATTTATTTTATAATATTTAAAATGTATGCATTTATAATACATTAGACATAGCAGCTTTAATATAATAAAATAAAAAGTAGCAGCTTATATTTAAAAAATCTGAGAAAATTTCGTTCTTTTTAACATGAAAATTGCGTCATTTCTATCGAAAAATTAACATATTATTGCATTAAAGATATAGTAAATAACATGTGACCTATCATTCTAAAGAAATTTAAAGGAAAACCAGACCATTTGAGAAAAAAACTTGGGTAAAATTGTTTAATGCAAAATCTATGTGTAAAGTTATGTGTCACAGTAACAACTACTCGATCAAGAAAAGAATTAGAATTTTTTTTTGAACGTCACTGCTTGTAATTACGTTGGTTGTTTTCACACGTCATCAAGGCAATGATATTACGCATTTTTGTTTTGTTAGATAGCATTGTTCCTATACTCTGTTGTTTCCTACTGATGTAGTAATATCACTACCGAAAAAAAAAATCACAGTCCTTCGCAAAGATGCAACCGGGGGGGCTTTGAAAATGATCATAAAAGCGCAAAAAAGTGATTTGCGTTGACATTCAAATTGTTTCCAAAAGCAGAGTTTAAAAAAGAAAAATACAAACACGAGTGTTTATAATATATATAATTAAAGAAGTGAATTTTTAACAATAATATTAAACATTATCATTATTAAAATAAAAATAAATAGTTGTTCAACTTTCCGTTATTTTCAATTTATCTTAGTCATTTGAACCGACTCCGATACGTTATAATCAAATTTAATATTTTTGGATAATTTTGGTTAGTCGCAAAAATTCGGATCGTTTTAGTTAGTTTTAACTTACTTTAATTTTTGCAACCTATTCCGATATGTTTTAAACCGTTTTGGTGCTTTTAGTTACTTGTGATTAGTTTTGGTTAATCATTCAATCAGCTTTCGGTTAGCTTTAAATTATTTTAGTAATTTGAACCGGTGGGGATATGTTATAACCAATTTTAATGTTTTGGGTTAATTTTATTTAGCCGGCAAAATTCGGTTAATTTAAATTCGTTTCAACCTAATTTATTATTTTTAATGTGTTCTGATATGTTTTAGCCCATTTTGATGCTTTTGGATATTTTTGGTTAGTTTGTTTTGGTTGGTCGTTCACTCAACTTTCTTCTAATTTCAGTTAGTTTTAACTTATTTTAGTCACTTGAACCGGTCAAGATACGTTATAACCAACTATTATAGTGTTTTTGGTTAGTCACCAAAATAAGGTTAATTTGAATTAGTTTTAATATACTTCAATATTTTTAATCTATTAAGTTAAGTTTTAGCCCTTTTTGGTGTTTTCGGTTACTTTTGATTAGTTTTGGTTAAACATTCTTTGGTTAGGTTTAGTTAGTTTTAATTTACTTTAGTCATTTGAACCGGATCCGATACGTTATAACCAATTTTATTGATTTTGGTTAACTTTAGTTAGTCGCCAAAATTAATTCTGTTAATTTAAGTTAGTTTCAACTTAATTTTTTTTTAACAAAACTTTTAATCTGTTCCGATATGACTTAGCCCTTTTTGATACCTTTGGTTACTTTTGGCTAGTTTTGATTAGTCGTTCAACCAACTTTCGGTTCATTTCAGTTAATTTTAATTTATTTTAATCATTTGAACCGGTTCCGATACGTTATAACGAATTCTAGTAATTTTGGTTATTTTTGGTCAGTCACCAAAATTTGGTTAACTTGGGATAGTTTTAACTTACTTCAATATTTTAAATATATTTCGATGCTTTTAGCCCGTTTTGTTTCTTTTAGTTAATATTGGGTACTTTCGGTTAGTCCTTCAATCAACTGTCGGTAAAGTTCAGTTAGTGGTTTATATTGAACCGGTTCCGGTACGTTATAAGCAATTTTAATGTTTTTGGTTAGCTTTGGTTACTCACCAAAATTTGGTTAATTTGGGTTAGTTTTAACTTACTTCAATATTTTTAGTCTATTTTGATATGTGTTAGCCTGATTTGGTGCTTTTAATTACTTTTGGTTAGTTTAAGTTAATATTTCAATCATCTTTCGGTTACTTTCATTTAGTTCTTATTTATTTCACTCATTTGAATCGGTGCAGATACGGTATATAAGCATTTTTAATGTTTTTGGTTAGTTTTGGTAAGTAACCAAAATTCGATTAATTTGGGTTAGTTTTAACTTACTTCAATATTTTTAATCTATTTAGATATATTTTAGCTCGTTTTGGTGCTTTTGGTTAGTTAGTCGTTTAATGAACTTTCAATAAATTGCAGTTAGTTTTAATATATTTTAGTCATTTGAACCGCTTCCGGTACGTTATAAGCAATTTTAATGTTTTTGGTAGATCGATTAAGTTGAGTTAGTTTTACGGTTTTACTTCAATATTTTTAATCTATTCGATACGTTTTTGTTCGTTTTGGTGTTTTTGGTTAGTTTTGGTTAGTCGTTCAATAAACTTTCGGTTAATTTCTGTTAGTTCCAATTTATTTTAGTCATTTGAACCGATCCCGATACGTTATAATCAAATTTAGGTTTAAACCAAAAACATTTAACCTAAAGAGACCCGACAACTCATTCATAAAAATCCGAAATCTTGCTTCAAATATCAACAAAACGATTGTCCCGCCTCCTTATGTTTTTATGTATCGTGTACAAACTTTTATCCCGACCGAATCCTCGCCGGCGCCGCGCCGTGAGCAAACTTCGTCCCTACCAAAGACGTTTGTATTTGGTCCCCACTACTAAATGTAGTGTTGCTCGCGTCCGCCTGAGCCAAAGCAGGGACAGTTCATAGGCGTAGACTTTGAAAATGTGAGTCCATCATAATAATAATTTTAATAAAGTAAATACGTTTAATTTGAAATGATGGTATTTATTCCGGTGCATTATTTAAAATATATTTATGTTTTATTTATAGTGTGTGGGTTAGATTGAGTTAGTTTGGGTTAGATATGGGTTCTGAAGGTTAGTTAACACAAAATAGTTATTTTGCTGTGTCACGAAATTTTTCCGTGTCCTTGCAAAACCACTGCCATAAAACCAAAGAAGTATTCACTTCAAAAATGATTTAATAGAGGTTGGTAAATGACTGCATATCAGATTATCCATTAATATCACATACATAGGTAAGTATTATAAAATATTAATTAATCACATCACAAAATGGTACCCACTGTACTACTGTGTTTCATTTACTTTTACTTACTTGTGGAAACTCAGGTTCGGATGATAATAGCTAGAGATTTTACATACCTCACACCGCAAGACCATCGTTATTTTGATATAAAGTTTATAAAAAATATTTATAGGAAATCACTCACGAAATACAAAAAAGCTACACGTCGCGTCGCGTCGCACAAATTCAGGCTTTAAAACGTCCATTTGAAACCTAACAAAACTGGGCGAAGAGTGCTATTTTGCAAATTTTTTAATGAAAAGCATTAATTTATTCAAGTCGCGATCAAAAGTTGGACGGCCATCTTGTCACTTTTGACGTCTGTATTATTAGGAATCCCATTCAAAACGGTGTCGAAATTTTTGCTAGTGAGCTTTGACATTGCACAATTTTGTTAATATCATAGCAACCAGTCATCAAAAATAGTATCGAAAAGAGCTTCTTTTCGACACTACTTTGCGTATCGAAAAGACTTCTTTATGATACTAAAATAGAAATAGTATATTGTGCAACAAGTGCTGAAAAAAAGACTTTTCACGCGAATGAGACAGTTGGTGACACGAGCCGCAAGCGAGTGTCATAAAGTCTCATGAGTGTGAAAAGTCTTTTCAGCACGTGTAGCACACTATATTTTTTCTACGACTGCTACATACAGGGTGCCCCACTGGGAGTGTGGTAGAGAATTACATGTTATATGGGAAACATTATTATTATTGATTTATCAGAAAATTTTATTCCTAATGAAAGAAGCTACGTGAGTAAGAGATTCTCGCTAAACTATAGCTAGGGGCACAGTCCTAAAATGGGGCCACCGGTGTGGGGTCCCTATTTTCCAAATATTTTGAAAAAGAAGCTTCGAGGGCGAAGCCTTAAAATGGGGCCCAAGGGGGGGCGAAACCCTAGAATGGGGCCTATGGTACGGAAGTTCCAATTTTTACAGATTTAGCAATGGAGCCCCCGGGGGCGAAGCCCTAAAATGGAGCCCCAAGTCTTAAAAGGTGGCCCCTTAAACGTTTTTGTGACACATAGGGTTTTTCTGCTCTCAATGGTTAAACGAAAAATTAAATCATACCACTGCTAGCCTAAAAATAAATTGCTTATCATTATTTTTGAGATAAATAAAAATGAACTGAAGCATACAAATTTTATTTAAAAACATATAAATATGACAAATATCTGGTTAATGACATATTCAAAAAGTAGCTGAATAACTATTACCTTCTATTAAATACCTATTAAAAATATATTTTCATTAAATTATAAATGCTACTATCACTGAAAAAAATCTCCTAAATAAACTGGTATATCTAGAATAAAGGATTAAATCTAGAGTATTTACAATTATAATTGGTTTATTTAGATTTGCTAAACCAGTAAATTGTTAGGGTATTTCTATAAAGCTATTGTATTAATAAGTACCCGTATTAGGTAGGTATATAAAATAATTAAAGTAGATACATCATACACGTATTTACAGCAGTGCCTTCACTGGTTTTGAAACGTTACCAAGTTAGTATACTTCGAATGGAGAAGAGCCGTCGGTCGTCGACCTCCAATGCTCTCAATCTATTGGCGCATTTACTTTACTACGTGCATACTATAAATATTTTGGGGGTAAAACAAGGCGGAACCAAGGGAAGCGGCATTGCCAGATTGGCATGTAAGAACTTCAGAACCGGTTTTTGATGAATCAAAAATAGGGAAAATAAGTATTTAGTGTTATAATTTAAT